>JAAKBF010000294.1:0-184957 GCA_012656075.1 Phytophthora hibernalis | reverse complement strand
AATGGCAATCTCCACTGGCGTTACGATACTGCCGTCCAGCACCGCCCTCTTCGTCAGTTTAACTACCGCCACGCGCGCTCCTGTTCTATCGTACGTCCTGAACGGTATTACCACCGCTCGCCCCGCCTTACTTACTGTAGCGCACTTCGTTCCTGTCACAATTCATGGTCGCCCCGCGCGCGCATGAAATCCACACCCAGGAGGAACTCCTCAGTACACCCATCTACGATGCAAGCTTCAACTTCGATGATTTCGTCGAATACACTGCGCATTGTGAACCGTCACACGCCCACCACATCCAGCAGGAATCCACCAATGCCTTCGACGAAATCCACAGGCGCCGCTTGCTCCACCCGATCACCGTGTTGCATCCACTCAGTGCCGTCGATGGTATACCGCGCACCACTGTCGAGTTTCACATGCCTGCGCACGCCGCCAACTTCCATTGTCGCTGTTGGCAACCCGTCGTCCGCGTCGACGTACTCGATATCGTCGCCAGACACAGGCACAACACGACCTTCATGCTGATGCTTCACTATTGAGGGTTACCGGTTTGGTATCTGTTATTGACCGTGAACCGGTTAGCCCGAACCGGTCCAATCCGAACCCACGATGATTACGGTGATTACGGTAAGTCGATTACGCCACCAATGATTGGACGGGTAGAATGATTGGACGCAAGCTGCGTGTCTATGTAGTAGGCTAGCTAAAGTAACTCCGATCAATCAATCACTTTCGAATCTTCCTTCTTCCCCCAAGTGGTCAAGTGTCCTCGCTCCGGTCTCGTCCAGAGTGCTGTCCTCCCTCCGCTCCGTCAAGCTTCGTTCAAGATCCATACCTTCCATCATTTACTAGGCTTACTCGCGCAGCACCATCACGACTGACAACTCGACCTTCATTCACATCGGAACGACGTTGTTCCCGCCGTTCATTCAACTGCATGATCGCGTCACTCGCCGCCTTACGATGCAGTTCACTCTGTCCGGCAGCAACCCACTCCTGCTCTGCCCTGACAACACGCTCAGCATGACGCTTCTTCAGCAACAACGTCCTCACGCAAACGCACTCCAATCACTAATATATATCGAGAACTAGTAAAAGCTGCATGTTGCCTGTGGCGTGCTAGTTCAACATTCACGAACATCTTTGAAAATTGCGTTCAATTATAACAATAGGAGCCGGCACTCCACCAGCAGTGGCTGCATCGCTACGCCGGCCGCCAAACCGGATAGATCGTCTTCGAGGAATCACACGTGCAGACTTCACCAGCTCCTTAAAGAACGCTAGTAGCATCTGGCCAAAACGTCTTCAACTGGGACTCTGTGGAGAACATCCACCACCAACGGCGCCAAGCTCGGAGTTAGGTGGACCGCCATAAGTACCGGTAGGCCGAAGTAGGAAGCTACTCAACTAATATTATGCTTCTCTAATATTTACAATATTTAGCTAGGAAGCTACAAAGCCGCGACTTCGCAAGGGAACAGCTCTGGATTTTACTTTTGAGCTCAGCAAACTAAGTTTCAAAGTGAGTGTATATAGAAAAATGGATTGGAATTCGTCGTGCAAAATTCACCTCATATTCATGTATGCCAATATTGGATTGAATTGATTAGGAGATACCGATAGGAACTTTACTCAAATGAAGGCGAAAAATAAGCTGTACTTCAAGGTATTAGCAAGATGTTGGTTGAAGGACAGTTGAAGGAATCCTAAATTCATCGATCTAGTTCGCGTCAAGTTAAACGGTTGCTACTTGTAACTATGCCAATCATGTCTGCGTGTTTACTCAAACGAAACCCTCCCAATGCGTGTAACTTTCTCACGCGCCACCGGGCGTAATACCGGTAAGTTCCCTACATTTTGTTGGCCAAGATAGCTGCAGGAAATGTTTCGTTCACGTAGTCTTGCATGAAAGTGAGAAGATAAGTCGGTAGTGCAACGACGCACGCATATTCTTGCTACATCTACACGGTATCGATGTGGATGTAGCAATACGTAGTAGTAATGCCGGACAATAACCAGCATGCGATGGGGTCATCATTTTTCTATTTAATGAGCACACGCCTCGATATCTGTAGTGCATTCCAAGCGTACGGAATTATCTACACACCATTAATAGTGTGTTGCACGAAGAAAAATCATCAAAATGTTGCTCAAACGGTCGGGATAAATCATCTGCTGCAGGTAAAATACGATTATAAGTGATATCATATCATACAGTAGAGGTGTTTTGTCCTAATCTTGTCAACCGCCACAAATAAAAAATAATCGATCCGGTTATCAAATATTGAAGTGTTTGAAAGCTTATTTGCTGAAGTACTAATACGTAACTGCAATACCGGCGACGGCAATAATACATATTGCAGTTATTGTTTCAATTTTTTGGTCGTTTTTGCCCCTTGAATGGCGTTGGTTCTCAATGACAATGATCAAACTACGAAGTACTAATTCATTACAAAGGAGAAATCTGCGCGAGCTGGATATTGGAAGCATTACATATGGAAATGAGTCAGTTGGCATGACAATGGGAAGAGATGGTAGTGTACACAAGAACTGGAGGACCACAGTTTTTGAAGTAAAAAGGCAATAAACTTATTACGGGGTCAATTTCAAATTTTACGGAAATCTTGGTTTGCCAATGATAAGTAATTCCGTCAATATAATACGATATATATTATTTTATAATTATTTTTTTCGCACGGCCTTGTAACCTGTATGATTCAAAGATCCAAAGAATGATTGGTCATTTTTAAATGTTAAAACAGGAATTTTCGCCAATGTCGATCACGGTTCAGCACCAGCCCGCAGATCTCAAACCGGCGGCTGTATTCACGCCAAATTTGATCGCTCCGTTTTATTAGTTTCACTTATACCATTTCTAAGAAGTACTAGTAACTAGTTACTATAATATTATTATATGCATACTATTGACTATAATATTAACCAATCCTGTTACATTGCCTCTATAATGTCAGACGTTTTTCATGCTTCACAGCACAAATGGGCCCCCAAAGTTTCGGTTTTTAAGTGAGGTACATTTATATCACTTAGTTAGACTAGCGACTTCCTGTGGTGACGCAGGGCACATCACGGGGTTCACGGGGTTCCTTGTCTGCCCGTCGCTTCGAAGTGTCGGCGCCATTGAGACGTGACACGTTGCTGGAAGGGCGGTAGACTTAGAAGTAGGAAAATACACGTAAGTGCCGGGCAAAGCCTCGACAGGAACGCGGGCTTGGCGTGGGCTGCCCTCTCGCTTGCTGCTCACGGAGCAAAAGCGGTTGTGAGCGAGGAGAGCTGCAACGTCGTGCGCCGCGTTCCGCAAAAGTTAATTAGCAAGATAACAATACAAATACAACGTAGTTGTATACTAAACCTAAGTGCCGCGGACAGGACACCATCATGGAAACGCACAGCCAACGGTGTCGCTCTGCATACAAGCGATAGGTAGTTGCCGAGTCTGTGCTCGTCACACTCCTGTCCTTGGTGCGGGACGGGCGCAGGATCGGCTTGCAGGATGGGCGGATCTTGGCAGTGGACAGTGGCTCGGCTCGGGTGTATGGACACTGGACACTGGCAGGCTGCGTCGCAGGCCCACTGTGGGCTATGATCTCACACTCACACCTGATCTCGGCGATGGAGTCGACGCGATCGCACGCGCTTCGCTCTGGTCACTGATACCAAAGGGTAGCAAGACCAACAGCCACCGTTGGCAGTAATCCGCACAGCGAACAGCACTCCCACTCCATCGTCATAGTCCTCTTGTCCTTCTCACGCGTAGATGTAGTCCAGCTTGGTCGCGTCGCCCCGCAGCAGCAGCAGGAGCCGCCGCAGTAGACACAGCAGTAGAAGCAGCAGCAGCCTCGCTCTCCTTATCCACAATAGGTAGCAGCACGAAACTGTGCAAACTTCATGGCACATAGTGCCTTTGTCATCTCATCGGCCACCATCTCATCAGAGCCCACGTGTTGAATCGTGAGGCGCTTCAGTTCCACGTTCCGTCGCACCATGTGGTACTTGTTGTCGATGTGCTTCGACTTGGAGTGCTTACCAGGTTTTGCCGTCACGGCAATGACACCCTGGTTGTCTCCATGTAGCAATGGCACTGAATGCTTCCAGCTCAGTTCCTTGTTGGACGGGGTCCTACGCACCTTAGCTTTAGAGGAAGCGTTAACCCGCTAACCACAACAGACGCCTGACGTTCCTACTGTAATCTTGCAAAGGCCTGGCCTTCCTGTCCAATATGGTACCGAGTACAAATTGACTTACGAACTTCCGGGTTAGAGTTAAACTGATTTATATTAAGAACACTGTTGTAGTTCTAACTACTGCTAACTATCTGCATACTAAATCCCTGTTTAATTTGATCTGTCCAAATGGGAGCCACTCATTTAGATGGACTGCTTTAATACAACTGGCGTACTACTTAAGTACGACTGATGTACGACTTAATTCCTTGACGTACGCGTGTGGCGGACACCAATGGTGTGGAACACACCACAGAGAACAATGGCCGCCCCCGTCAAGTGGCCCCATTACACCCTCCCACATCCAAACGGGAAGCACCTTGTCCCAGGTGGAATTCCAGCGAATCACACAGGCAACGCCTCATTCTGCAATCTGCGCCTGAGCGAACACCCGCCGATAACCTAAGATGCCCACCAGGCACCAGGCCAAGACCAGCACCACTTGCGATGACAAAGCGCGTCGACTCCAAGGCGCTCCCCGCCGCCGACCACAAGACGAAAGTCGGCGAAGCCCAATCGAAGAAGCCGCCTCGGCATCCGAAGAAAGCTTCCCAGAAGCCCGACGACAGGGCTAAGCCCGACGACAGGGCTAAGCCCGCTGCGGCCAGATCCCGGTCCAGCAGGAAGCGCACCGAGGTCACCCTGCCCGGCCAATACTAAGGCGATAGCGACGACGAGTCGGACTCCGACGGCGATGCCAACCCGAACCTAGTTCTGGGTGACGACAGCGCTGAACGCCAATGCAACGAAGCTCCAAGAGCGGGAGATGCGAGCGCGTCGACGGCAGCGACTTCCAAAGTCCCGCGTCCTGACGACAAAGCTTCGGACAGCGGTGACGAGTCTCACAGAGCTGCTGGCGACGATGGTCAAGCTTCCAAAGTCCCGAGGGACGGCGACAAGGCCTCCGAGACCGGCGACGACAATTCCCACTCGGCGACTGCGAAGAAGACCAGCGACGCACCCAAGGACGCTGCCTCAGCCACCGATCGCAAACCCGAGCCGGGCGTAACAAGTGATGCGAAGCACCGCTCGGAGGAGGATGCTTCGGACGAGGTAGACTACAGTGAGTCGGATCAGGAGTCGGGCGAGGTCAACGACCCAAGCACTTCACCCAAGCTCACAGAGCAGCAGCGGCGTCTCCATCCGGGGAGTCCTGCAACGCCTCGTAGTGCTGCTGCTGTCGCACGTGCTGCTGTTGAAGCCGCCAAGCGGGAAACCCAAGTCATGACCAACGTCGGCGACGGTGATGACGTACCCGATGAGCTACTTCAGCCCGACAACCGCCAGCACCTTCATGATTGCGCCGCGATGAGAGGGCTGCTGCGCAGCGGCGAACCTCGAAGCGCGATCACGATCCAGCGGCATCTCGAAACAAGGAGCAGCTGCTCGCACAGCAATACTGACCCGTACGGGAGTACCGCGAGTACCTTCGACAGGGTCGTGAGCCGGGTAAGACGGTGCAGCACTACGACGAGTGTCCCGTCATCCTTCACGACGACACGGGCCTCACCCGCCAGTACAACGAACGCGAGTTCACAGGCTGGCTGCATCACTTGGGGTAACCCTTGCCCGAGTTCACGGACTCGCCCTATCGCATCGACTGGCTGGCCCAACGGCGCCTTCGCTTCCGCATGGCGAAGTCCATCGTGGACGGCCAGTGTCACAACCGATATTTTGAGCGATCGAAGCCCACCCCGTGCGTTATCCTCGATGAGGTTGTGCAGAAGATGCAGAAGTCATGGCAGTCACAGCCGGTAGAACCATTAGTTTTTGGCTCGGATATCGCCGACCGGCTCCGGGGAGCGGTCATAAGCGGACACGATGTCGGCGCAGTCCTCCGAGAGACGGCTACCAGCCTCCCACGTGCTTTGATTATCTGGATAGCCTCGCCACTTCATCAAATATTGGTAGTGACCGATACGCCCGCGGCGCCTAAGTATTCTCTCGACATGGTAGTAGAGAGCGTCCTCATTACCAATCAGGGGGCGCAACGGACGCATCGACCGATCGGGACGCTCCGCGTCAGGCATCGGCGTCGCGCGCTCCAGCGCTTGTTGGCTATTCTGATCACACGAAGCTCGTGACTGCCATGGAGAGTTGCCAACGGCTCTTAGAATCGCAGAAGACTGACGTAGTGGTCCTGCGAGGGTCGCTGTACTCCGTCGTGTCGACGGTGAACCACATAGCTCCAAGCGTGGCTCAGCTGGAGCATCGTGCGGGTGATCGCCAGTGGCAACTCGATCGCCTGAGCGAGGACCTCCGGCACGCACTCTATCGATGCTCGGAGAGCGAGAGGGGTGCCACAAATGACCGTGCTGAGCTTCAGAAGCGCTTTGGGTGGCTCCGCGACCTCTACTCTCGCGTCGAGGCGTTGGAGAGCCGTGCCCATCCGACTGCTCCGCCACCTGCGGCTGCTCCTCCTGCTGCGGCCGTTCCTCCGCAGGATGTGATGCAGATGATGGCGAGCGCGTTTCGTCACTTCGAGAATTCGTCGGACTCTCAGAGTCACTCGCCTCGGTCTGGTGATACGGCTATACGGCTTGAGAAGTCCCACGTAGAACGTCGGGTGCGTGGCCAAAGCCGACGGCAGGTCCAACGTGTACGCGATGCCTTGGACCCCAATGACCGTGAACGGCCCCACAAACCTTCGACGAAGCTTCGTGCTGCCCACCGTAGTGACCGCCTGCATAGGGAGATTCTTTGCGTTTGATAGGACCTGGACCCTAAGTTTAAACACGTTCACGTTCCTCCGCCCCCGGCGATCACTGTTTTCCTTCTGTGTGTCTTGAGCAGCAGCCATAGCGTCCCGGACGCGTTGCCTTACGGCTTCATCAGTCTCGATGAACGCCAACAGGTTCCGTTTGACGGACGGACGCAGGCCTTTAAGGCCCCGCTGATCTTCGGCGTCAGCCTCCCCCACCCAAATTAGAAGCCGGAAGTAACAACAGGGCCGTACGCGGATGGCGTAGCCCGTTAGCGCAGAATGGGGTAAAACCCGTCGACGAATGCACAGCATTGTTCAGCGCGAACGCCACCTGCGGCAGCAGCGTGCTCCACTTTGTGGGTTCTTCGGTGCAGACGCTGCGTAACACATCTTCTAACACGCGGTTCACCCGCTCGGTTTGACCGTGTGTCGGCGGATGGTCCGCCCTGGACATCGTTCCGAGAAGACGTAACAAGTGTTTCCAGAAGTGTGAGACAAAGTGGGGATCCCGTTCACTCACGAACGCCTCCGGAAGGCCATTATATCGAAAGACATTATCGACAAAGAGTTGAGCCGCTTACGGCGCCGTCACATTCTTTTTCACCGCGGCTAGCCGCACCATCTTGCTGAGACGGCAAATGAAGGCCAAGACGCCAGTGTGGCCTCGCGCATCCACCGGAAGCTCTAAGATGAAATCCATGCTCACCGAGCGCCAACAATCGGCCGGCACCGGCAAGCTCATCAAGGGAGCCGACGACGAGGGAGCGGTTTTCACACGTTGGCGCGTTTCGCGCGTCTGCACGTACTTACGAACCCACTTGTACATGTGAGGCCACCAGAAGTTGCGCGCCACGGACGTGAACGTCTTCTCACGTCCAAGATGACCGCTGAGCGGCGTGTCGTGACCCTTGTAGAGAACGCGATGCCGTAAGTCCTCGTCGTTAGGCACGACTATTCGAGGCTCATCACCTTCATCGACTTGGTAATAGAGCAGACCATCTTCCAGCGAGTAGCGGTGCAACCGCGAGCGCTGCCGCGCAGTTATCGTCACCGCTGTCTTCGGCGTACCGAGTGCCTTAACTAGGTCAGCCAGATCTTCGTCCTCGTACCCTCTCGCAGAAGCTCATAGAGCGGGTACTCGAGGTACGCAACGTGCGCCAGCTCGTAGTCCGGACGTCGGGAAAGTGCGTCCGCGAGGACGTTCTGCTTTCCTGGCTTGTATTCCACCGTGAAGTTATACTCCGCGAAGAAGGAGAGCCACCGCGCCATGCGTTGGGAGAGATGAGGCGACGCCGTCGCAGTCCGCAAGGACGCATGGTCTGTGTAGATCACAGAGGGTTTACTGTCAAGCAGGTGTACCGGAACTTCACCAGTTTTTCGTGGACAGGGTGGTTCTTCTCTGCCACCTTCAGTTGGCGCGACTGGAACGAGACCACTCGCTCTCTGTCATCGGTATCGACTTGCAGAAGCGCACAGCCAATGGCTAAGTCTGGTGCATTGCATACCACGCTAAACGGGCGATCGTCGCCGGGCAAAGCCAAGATCGGAGCGCTCTGCAAGCTTCTTTTGATAGACTTAAAAGCTTGCTGAGCCTCGTCGTTCCACGACCATTCCGTCTCCTTCCTAAGGAGGTTGGTCAATGGCCGCGCCACCTCGGTATAATTGGCACTGTACTCGAGCATATAGTTGGTTAGGCCAAGCCACTTGCGTAGGTCCTTCTGTGATACGGGAACCGACCACTGCGCGATCGCGCACACCTTCTCTGGATCCGCGCGGATGCCGTCCTTGCCAAGGAAACATCCCAAGAAGGGAATCTCTTCGGCGCCGAAGATGTACTTGTTGATGTTCGCATACAAGCGATTCTCGTGCATGCCCATCAAACCCCCCGGAGGTGTTCGATGTGAGCCTCGACGGCCGTCTTGTTTTCCGACGCACCACTGTGCACGAAGATATCGTCGAAGTATGTCTTTGCGAACGCTCGCATTGGCCGAAAAAGTTGTGTCACCAGACGATTGAACATGGCCGGCGTATTTGACAACCCCTGGGGCATCACGAGTCATTCCCTCAACATCCCACTGGGAGTACTCACCGCTGTGAGGGGGACGTAGGACTCGCGCATCAGCAGCTGATAATAGCCGTCGACCATGTCAAGTGCGCTGAAGATAGTGCATCCTGCCATGTTGTTCTGCAACACGTCCTTCCGAGGGATTGACGTGGACGCCAGTATCGTCGCTGCATTCAACTTTTTGAACGCGTGCACCATGCGCCACTTCCCGTTGGGTTTCTTCACGCAAAACTTCGGGACGAGTGTGGCGACTTCGACTCGCGCACCATGCCCGCGGCATACTTCGCTGCGAAGAAGGCGTCGATTACGTCGACTTGCTCCTTCGGTAGTGGCCACTGGCGACTAGAGCAGTATTTGGTGCCCGGCACCAGGTCGATTTCGTGTCGAACCCCCTATCCGGAGGCATCACCGACGGTGGGTCTTCGCTGACGACATCCGAGAACTCCATCAGGAGAGGGTAGTACGGGTCCGACGGGTCCTTCAGGATGGCCGCGCCATACCTTTTCTGCCTCAACGAGGACCGCTCATCTTCAAGCTCCTCCGGTTGTATGACCGAAGAGGTGTTCAGCTCGACCGAGTCGTGTTCGCGGTGGATGAGGAGCATCTCCTCGAACTCTATCGCCTTCAGTGAATCCAAAATTTCCACATATGAGAGCTCTTCCAGCTCAAGTAGCTTCGCTACGGTAGACAGAAGAGCAAGATTCACGCCTTTCTTGCGTTCTCCAGGGAGAACATCTAACATCACTGGTGTGGTCATCTTGCCCGAAGGGACCGCCCCGCGGTGTGATCTTGCAGCGGCTTACCCAGCCTGAGCGTCTTCTAACACGGGAGTCCCTGCTCGACCACACTTTGTTGCGCAAGCACTGGCTCCAGCGACTTGTCCTGCGCGAGATGACCCAGCATCGACGCCTTGCGCCGTGGGAGACCCTGCTCGACCACTTTTCGTTGCGCGAGAACCGGCTCCAGCGACTTGTCCATCGCCCGCTCCACGGGCCTGAGCGACGCTCTCGATCTTGAGAGATCCATGAGCTTCATCGTAAGACACACGGAGCCTCCGTACGTTCTCCCACATCCACCGAAGGCCCTTGAGCTCTCGAAGATGCAGGGGACGCGGATGGCAGTGCCGTTGGCAGTTCGAGTACTTCCGTAGAACCTGCGAAGTGCCGTTCGCCGCGTGGCATGCGATGCTCGTGCACAAACCCGTTTAGGAAGAGGAGGGGACATGACCCGCCAGGATCTGTCCGCGAGGGACTTGTGACTAGCACCGATGGTGCGACTTCTCCAGTCAATCCAAGGCTCGTGCTTTGCCAACCAAGGCATGCCGAGGATAAGATCTTACCGACCATCCATGTCAAGGACAATTAACGGTTCGACCGAGTTGAAGTCGTCAAACTTGACGTTCAAGAATAGAAGAACCTTTCGCGTAGTCACGATGGACCCAGTCGACAGGCGAACAGATACATTGGTAGATGCTTCCAAAGCACTAGCATACAATGCACTGTTCCTGGCCACACTGGACTTCGTCGCAAAATTGTAGGATGCTCCCGAATCAATCAGGATCGTCAGCGGTTCGTCGTACCCTTTAAGGCTGGCAGCGACGACCACAAGGTTAGACCACGCGGCGGCCACGGAGAGAAACAACAGTGTCGTTCCTGGGACTTGCTCTCCAGGAGGCGGAGGTGGCAGAGCCACCGACCTCGAGGAGGAGCGAAGTCTCCTAGCAGGGCGTCCCGTACCTACAGGGAGTCGTCGTTTTCCGACCCCGCAGATTTGATCATGTTAAGGGACGGCACGGCAGAGCCGTCTTGGCCTTGCCTACCTTCCACGGGTTTGTCGGACAGTTCCGACGGAAGTGACGAAGCTGGTTGCATCCAAAGCAACGACCATTTGCGCGTTGGTTACGCTGAGGTCGGGCCGACTCAGCCGACGAGATCTCCATGGGAGTGGGACTGTCGCTGACCGTGTCCGAGCGGCCCGCATACCCCTGTGCAGAGCGCACGCAATGATCTTTCAGCATGGCGACGTGCACCGCATCGTTAACGACGTCGTCTGTCTGCGGAAGAGCTCCGTCCATCAAGACCGTCACCTTGACGTCCTCAGAGAGGAGTGCCTGCCATAGCGGCCTCGAGGTTCTGCAACTCCATGACGTAGTCTTGAAGCGTACGCTTTCCTTGCTTACAGCGCAAGAAGAGCGACCCATAGCGGTAAGACACATTGGCCAAGAGGAAAATCGAACGCAGCTCTTGTTCCATGAACGCCCACGAGGTGAAATACCCCGGCGACGACGTCTCTCGTGCCGTCGCCCATGCGCGTACACGCCCTCCCAGATTGGAAAGCGGGAAGGCGACTTGGGCCCTGGACACACAGATCTGCCCAGCGCTCAGCGCTATCTTGATCTATCGAATCCAGAAGACCAGACTGTATGCTTCTTTGCCATCAAATGTCGGCACCGACATCTTGACGGGCTTCGTTGCTCCTTGTCGCGCAGTGTACGGAGCAGGACCCGGAGGGATCGCCTGCGCCACACTCTGTGCCTCAGCTCGTATCGTCTCGCGAGCAGCTTCCTGCGCTGCAGCGCTCACGTGGGCAACCAGCGACGACTCGCACTTGTCTAAGCGTTCCACGAGCGCCTTGTGCTGCTCCGCAGGCAGGTTGGGGAATATAGTGAATGCTTCATCGTCGAGGAGACTAACCATCTTCTCCGGCGTAGGTCGTGTTGCGGGGTGAGTTGGTTGGGCTGGAGCTCCATCCTCGGTCGGCGTCGCCGCGAACCGGGAAGTCAAGCCTGCAAGGCTGGCCGCCAAGAACTCAATCGCGTTGTGGGTTATGGCTAAGCAGCTACCGCGCTGCAGCTCGACCTCGCGAGCCTCTACAAAACAAAGGGTGGAGAAGGGCGGGTTCAGATTTTCCTGTTTGAGCTTGCGCGGTGTAATGCCTCAAACTCCCTGTATTCAATTGTACTGAGTGTGTTTCAGGGGATATATTAAGATGACTACATCGGAGTACGACTATGTTGTTTGGCTGTAAGAAGTTCTTACAGGTTCTTACTAAGAACCCGCCCTTTATTCATACTTTGGCGGTGACCGGAAAGACAACGTATTCTAGTGTTGAAAAGTCATAGGTTTAGTCTGCTCTAGCCTAAATCCAGTATGCCGTTCTTGTCAACAAAAATGTACGTCTCGGAGGAGCTAAATCCATCCTCATCCTGCTGTCAACTATAACTATACGAGTAGCTGCTTCTGCACGTTGGGTGGCTGTACCTAAAAGAGTTTCGTGATCGCAGTTTCCTCTTGTCTTTGATTCTGAGTTCGTTTACCGTTTGGCAAAAGTTGTTCAAGAAATGAAAGCAGCACGCATACATTACTGAGGGGGATAACGATAAGATACACAACCTTACTTAGCAGTAGTCGCCCACATCATTGCTGCCAAACAATTCATTTTGTTTGACACACTCCTCCATGACATCGAGCTCTGGGACTGGAGCATATTACATCGCTGCGGCTTCTTTTTCTAAAATGAGTGGAAACAGCAGCGGAAACGAGACCTATGAACATGAAACCCATAAAGTAAACGTTGTTTGAGGCTTGAGGTCTAAAGCGTGCAGTTTGTGTTTTGTTTTTGTCAAGCATATTCAAATGTATTCAAATGTATTAGAGCATCTCCACCCATCTGGCAGCAAAATAAACCGGTAAATACCGGTTTCAAAAGGGTTTGGTACCTCGATTTTCCAACGCTGCTCAGTAAATGCAGATAGATGTAGGAGACAATAGCTCGGACAGTGAATTGCGGTCTGAGCATCAAATCACGACCTTGCCGACCTCAAATCGCCGTGATTTGAGGTCTGCTTCGGAAATTTATTTGAGGTTTGCTCAAAATGAGGCCTGCGTTGGAGAGTGACAGTACGTAATTTATCGCAAACGGAGGTCTCAACCGCATTTTGAGACCCGCGTTGGAGATGCTCTTAATAGGACCTCCTCCCCATTGGAGTTATTAATATGGGCGAACCAGATCAAATATGAATGTTTAATATTCATTTGAATATTCGAACATATTAATATGCCATTTGACTATCAATCCCTGGTCATGTCCATGCAAAAACCTTTTGTTAACATGTAAATACGTTTGCTACCATGAATAAAAACAAAAGAAGCACAAAAATTAGATCCAAAATGGACACCTCCGACACCTCTGCATTAAGCGAGGAAGAGGTGCTGGCCTCACTCCCTCCTCCCCCTCCGCGCTTCCTGACTTCCTTTCCGACCGCGCGTCTTCAGCCAGCGACGCCCCTGACAGTCGCTCATCCTCCGCCGCCAAAGCTTCTTCCGCCGCGCGTTCCATGGCCTCCAAGCTCGCGAAAAGTGGGCGTAAAGTTCTGTCGCCTCTATCACACGCCAGCAAGACCTCCAGCGTCAAGAAAGAGACGTCCAATAGTGAAGTCGAGACGTCGCCCAGCCCCGTGGACGACCCGTTGGCGTCTGTAGCCTCCCTAACATCAGGATTGACCTTCTCCTTGGCCAGCGCGTCGTCGACATTCGGCTCGCTGCTCTTCTCTTCTCAGAGCTCGAGTATTGATGACAGTGAAGGCAGAGTTAGTAGTGCTGATAGAGCAGCTGAAGAAGCTGCTATTCAGGTTCAGAGACAGGTGACGACCCAACAGAGAACCAAGATCCTGGAAGATCTAGTGCAGCATCGTCGTTCAGACTGGAACTACCTCAAGGCCATGCACGAGGGATCAAACTACTGGCTCAATGTGGCTCTATTGAGGGAGCAGCAGGTGATGACCCACCTGGGGGACAAGCAGACGATTCGACGCGGAGCTCAGTTCTTTTATCTGGGCATCGGACTCGGGAGATTGGTGGGAGAGTCGCTGCACCCGGAGCTATTGGCTATGGACTGCTGTCAGTTGCTGGAGGAGCTCGAGTTTTATTTCTCCTCGTCGACGGTGCAGGGCATGGTAAGATGACGTTTTTGAATGGAGTGGGAGGGCGAAGACTGACGATTAAGTTGATGAGTGTTTAGAAAATGATGGTGGCCACGAACAGTACGCTGCATGAGTCGGTGGACAAGGAGAACAGCCCGCAGTATGCGGCCGACGAGCCATTCCGGCCCACGCTGCACAAGTGGAACCAGCGCCCGGTTTATCGACGACTTCTCACTCCTCCGATTGTACGGATCTGTCACAGTTACTGAATGGAAGCTGAGGATACTCATACTTGTTTGTTGTTTTTGTTTGTAGCCGTTCCCTCTGGACTATCGAGAGGTGTTGCTGTCGTTGTGTGACATTCTGGCGCTTATATACAGCAAGCTCATCGAGGACAGCAGCAGCTCGGAGAACGTGAATCTGTTTCAATCTATTATTCGCTTCGACGAGAGAATCAAGGTGCCAGCTGGTGGATTGGGGAGTTGGAGATGTGCGCTTGACTGACGAATCGTACGTGTTTCTTACTGCAGAAACTGTTCATTGACCCCGTGAAGAAGGAGTTCTCGGTCGTGGCTTCGCAAGTTATGGCAGAGGAAATGCGGCTCGTCCGCAAGATGTACGCGTCCAACCGGGAAGCTGAGGGCAGTGCAGTGGTTGATAGCTCCTCGGCTGTAGTATCCGACTAATAGCAATTAGTTGAAAACATTGCACAACATATTCGCTTGCCGTGGCAAATCGCCTCAATGTTTTGGTTTACATGTACTTCAAGTACTACGTAGTAGGTTTGCTCGGTAAGCCCGAGGGAAAAATGCTAACGGTGACAGCGGAATTTTTTTCACGAGCACTAATGGAGGTGACATATTCTATCAAAGAATATGTGATCCAACCACTAATCTTCGCATTTTATTGAGCTTATCCCTGTAGTTTTTCTTGTGTTCGTCTCCGCATCAGCGCTTGTGATACTCGAAGTATCTGCAAACTTCTTGACCACCGTGATTTTGGAGTACTGTGCGAAACCCACTCATAGAAGTACTCTACACGGCCAGTAAATAGTAGACGCTCTCCTTCATCGTCGTCATTAATTTCAGTAGCATCAACTGCGCTTAGCCGGCGATGGCGTTGACGTCGAAGTGCGGCAGAAAGAAACCAAATCAGCTTGCAGTCCCAGAGGAAAAGGGTCCAGAGCCGCGATACCAAGGCAGATAACGTACTGACGTGTACATGGCGACCAAGAATTACTCGATCCACTACAGCACGGTTGGGTACGATCCAGCGATCGAGGGCGAAAAGCTCCAAAGACAAAATTATGAGCCCGGCCAGCTCAAACATGAGCACGAAAAGCATGAGCGCCGACCGCCGAAAGGCCAGCAAACGCATGGCACTTGGAGGTAGTGCATCGAGGGTGATAGTCCACTGCATCCAAAGCCAAGCACCCCACACCCAGACTATGCGACCGTCCCAAACGAAGAATTGGCACAAAGCTAACGAAGCAACCGTGAGCTTCGTGGAAAGAAAGAGAAAATTGAACGACGAATACAATCGTTTGAGTAGCTGTCGCTGGTATGACGCAAAAATACCCCGCAGAAGACAAGTGAAGCGACCAATGCCACCTTTTGAGTCCGCGCCAGACCTGGTTTCAGATTGTCGAGGTTCTGGTCTTTCGATATCCAAGCGACCAGAGCACCCATAACCAAGACGCCCATTCCTATATATCCAAGCGCGTGAAATATTTCGAGCAGTGCTTGACGCGTTCTGTATGAAGAAGCTGATCCTAAAACTCGATCAAGAAGGCGACCAAACCCAGGCACAAGTGTCTTGTGCGCATTGTAATCTTCACTGGATACCACAAACTGAAGCTGAATCTTGGTGAGGTTGTGCATGCGAGTGCGCCTGTGCTGTTGAAGATCAATCCTTTCTTTTGCTGCTCTATTCCGTCTTGAGGGGTATAGAAGCTCCCCATTGCCTGCATGCTGACAACACTTCCTTCTCGTGAACGTGTCGATCGACCGTCAACTGTGGTTCCAGTGCTCGTTCTTGGAATGGAACTTGTTCTCCTAGCCCGCACGTTGGAACTTTGAACAGCGCTGTTTTTCGGGCGTAGCCCAACCGTGCAGTAATAGCTGACACATCGACGGCGACCAGGGATGTAACTTGTTTGGGAGTTGATTCGACGAATTTTCGCGGAGTCTTGCTCTCGCGCTGCTGCCCAGTTGCGATAGACCAGTCGCCCAAAAGTAAAATCATGTTGAGCTGCGTGTTCATGAGCGTCTCGCGGATGGAAAACCCATAGCCACTGGATGAATACGCTAGAACGAACGCGTCGCCACGAGCGTTGTCATCCACAAGTTTCAAGAAAACAGCGATGAACATTGCAAAATGCGTCACGCAATTAATGACACTGGACAAGAGTAGCTGTCTTCTATCCCCCACAAGTGCATCAGCACCGATGCTAATTTGCACAATGACACAGCCAACGATGACAACAATGATACGAATATCCTGGAGCATTGCAATGAAGCACATGCCGAAGATGAGATTGTTTATCGTGAAGTACCAGAAGTCGTAGGTCCCGAGAAGCAGGTACAACATCCCGATGCGCATCGAACCCAGTATAAGCATCATGCCGGGGAATTGCAGTATAGGCGCGAGAACCGCCATTACAGACCCAACGCGTCGAGGTGCAGCAGTTGTCAACAACATTAGCAAATTTCCGAGTTGCAACATGATAGCGATCACATTTTTCCATCGAGTTCTGAATGTATTGACGCAACGAACCTGCTCCTGCGTCAGTAGCATTGTCTTGAGCGTTTTAGATGCGTCGAATGCTGGAAGTTCCTCAATTGCAACTAACTCGAACACAGGTGAGTCCGCTTCCACCGGCAGCACTGATAATTCACCGACATCGTTCGCTCTTTGCCGTGAGCTGCGCCAAGCTTGTCGTAAATTCCCACCAGATTCAGCTGGATCAGGTTGGGAGCAACCGTGGCCAGGCGAACCACCGTTTTTCGACCCGGCCAGGCATCCACCTTCATGTGAGATCGGAAGCGTGCTGTTTGCAATCTCTTCGCGGCTGCAGGCTTTCCTTTGCTTTAGACCAAGGTCATCAGGGCAGTCAGCACTCACTTGAATAATCTCCGCTTCCTTTAGCTTTGCCACTTGAGACGAAGACCAGAATACCTCATCGCTGTGGACGTTGTCAAGTACTTCCTAGCTCGAAACGGACTCCACTATTTCTGCACAAGCGCTGCGGACTATATTACAGCTCCTATGTCCAAGAGCTCATCCGGTCATATCCTCCAACATTGACAAGTACTATCCTTATGTGCTCAAGCATGTACGCGCCATCATATTCGGAGAGCATCGACACCTTTAGTTCAAAACACCCGCCATACATTGGTCCTTCTTGAGGAACTCGTCAATGTATGGGGCGAGGTCAGTGTGCGCACATCATTCTTCGCCACCATTAAAATTTCTTAACTGCTTGCGGGTTATCTCCGTTGGCCGATGAGTCAACGACGTTCCGCGGATGGAGATGATCTTGTCAACGAAGTGCCAGTAAGATGAAGCTCAAGCATAGCCGTACGCTTGCTTCAGACCGCTCAGATCAGCTACCGCTACCGTGGAAGCGTTTGGCACACGCAAGTGACAGCATCAAAATAGCCCAGTAGCGCGTACGAACTCAGGAATGCCCTGCAATTCCGAAATTATTCCGACAGGCGGATGTGAAGAAGCTCGAGCCAGCACCAGTACGGGCAACGGAGCGAAAATAAAAGCGGATGCTGCAGCGCCAGAGTGACAATCTTCCATTCACCCAGAGGAAGAGTCTCTACTCGTGTCGTCGTGGAGTACACACAAAACGTGATTAGATCTCCACTTTCCAGGTGCAATAGCAAGTCCTGCCAAAACCTGAGCACAGTCCTGCACCTACCTTCTCTCTGCACTAAGTTCTCATCATATTACCACGGTACCTACTCTACCGTGCTCAAAGTCGGCGGTGTGGGCAGCTCCACACCCGTGACGATGCACGCGTTGCTGGGTGGCAGCACCGGGTCCACTCTGCTCTTGGTGATCTTGATACTGGGCGTGACCCACGTGCCGCACGAGCACTGGGAGCCCGACCACTGCAGCGCCCGAGACGCGACTGGCACTTGGCTGTGGGGCAGTGGATCTTTCCCTCTGCCAGCAGCGCCGCGTCCATCCAGGGCAGCGTATCGTCCAGGAAGTAGGACGAGCAGTCCACAGGGCCGCCCATCTGCTGCTTGAGGTCCTTGAGCTTCCTGCGAGTTGAAATCTGGTGCCGCTCCGGCTCGTGCGGCGCCAACTGAGCGCTAGTGAACAACAGACACCGACACTTCTTGCACGCGAACTTGGCGGCGGGCGGCGAGACTTCCTCCTGTAGCTGTAACTCCACTTGGCGCGGAGACGTCGCGTCCGTGGTGTCCGCCATCGCTTTTTGGTTTTGAGTATGTTATGACGTATTTTTTTAAATATTTGTATAAAATACGACATTTCAAAAAAATAGCTTTGGATGAATTTAGTAAAAGAAAGTGCTTACGTAGACCAACTATCTCGTTAAAGCCAGGCGAATAGCCCTAGTACCTGAAAAGCAACCAAAGTCGCCGGCTTCGGCCGGCGAGATCAAGCGCAGCGCTGCAAGACTAGGGTCAAATGAACGGGCTTGGCCAGAGAGGTTTAGCATCGACGTGCGAAGCGAAGTCTTCGCGGGGTGTGCTAAACCTCGACATTTGCCACGCCACTCCCCGAAGGGGAGGTTTAGGGTCAGGGGTACAGTTGCTGTAAGAGGTGCTTAAGTTGCAGGATAGTTGGTTTTATGTCCATATAGTTGGTCTATGTAACGAGTGCCTAATACAAAAGGGAATGAATCGAGTCACACTCTCATTGTATGTAAGAAGAAATAAAAAAACGAAGAAAAATACCCGACGAACAAAGTCCCGCAAAATCGCGAGAGTATGAAAACACCCATTTCCCCCGCCCAGCTCATTCTGAGCCTTTCATTTCAAACAGGCGCGGAAACGGCAAGATGTGAGATTTTGAGTATGGCGAGCGACGCGACAGCTTCCTGGTCCGACAGCGAGCCGACGGAGGCCCATGCGCTGAATGAGCACATCCCTGTATCGACGCATGGGGAGGACGCCTTTGACACCTGGGAGGCGTGCTTCGCGGATCTCGGTGTGTACGAGAAATAAACTCACCAGATCTACAAAAATCGGACCTCGACCGGCGCAACTGCGAGGAACGCAGACCTTGAGCCGCGGGGCACGGCGGCCACGAAAGCATTCGACAAATACTACTGGAAGCTGGTATGTACGCACAGCTGGTCACGCCCGAGTCGGTCCATGGCATGCGGGGCAACTTCTTCGTCAAATCGACTGCATGCCAGGCGCGTATGACGGCTGCGGTTGTCTGGGATTTTGTCGGGGCTTTCACGTGAAGGTCATACAGCAGAGACCAACCACAATCACGTGCTGGATCGGGATCATACCAGAATCATCCTTTCACACCCGGCGTATCGAGAACGAAGGCATGATTGACTTCTTGGATGAACTCCAAGCTGCCAGGACAAAGTATTGATTGATCTTGCCGTTTCTGAGGAAGGGGACGGGTATGATATTTGTCTATCTCTATTTTCATTATTTGTGACTCTAACCTTTGTTTTTCAGGTAAAAATGTCACTCTGTGTGACGTGCACAACCTAGTTGCGAAGCTGAGAGCGGCGCGACGCCATTCTACTACTGTTGAGACGAGACTGGAAGCTGGACTACGTGATTTCGGTTCTCGGAAGGGCAACACGGTGACGATCTACGTAGTCGACGAAAAGTTGGCCCAGACGATTGTATTTCAGACCCACCATATGCGCCGCGTCGTCACGGCTTTTTCGCATCTATTCCTACCCACAACACGAGCGACGCTCGGTACAAGCTTTTCCAATTCATAATTCATGACATCTTTGGTCACGTACGTACTCGTCATCTATCCTGTGCATCTTTTTGAGGCCTGCTACCAACGGTTATGTTTCTTTGTGTGTTGTTTGTGTTTATGTTGTGCCTATTTGTAACATGCTGCTAGCGAACGTACCTTTTGTGCCTATGTTGTGTTTGTGTGCATTTGTGCGACTTTGTAACTATGTGTGACCTTACAGGGGCAATACGTTCAGCATACACTTATGGAGAATGAAATTACCGATTGCTTGACATATGCAATCACCTCTTTCAAGTCCTTCAATCCAACCTGGGACGAATTTCGAGTTATTATCGTCGACAAAGATTTCGGAGATATCTCGCTGCTGCAGACTGCCTTCCCGTGCGCAATTTTTCTCTGCGTGCTCAACGTGGTGAAATATCTTTGATGTGAAATAGCAAAGAGAGAATACAACATCGAGAATCGCGATCAAGTCGAGGACGCTGTGCACATGATGCTGAATGCTACGACGGAGATTGATTATGAAACAGCTCGCAAGTTGGATTTATTACGTGGTTGATGGAAAGTAGATTGCACTCGAAGAATACATCCCAGAGACGACGCACCTGTTTCTCAAGTACTATCACGACAACTGACATAATTGCACGGATATGTTGAGTGGGTTTGGTCGTGTAGACGTACCCCACTTGGGGAACAGTACGGACAACCGGCAAAGTGTATTATGGAGTTATTTGGGCTGCGCTACAGTTCTAACTTTTGTCCCTTTTGTAATGTTTTCAAATTTAGGTTGGAGGCTGCATGGGGTTATTTGAAGGACGTGCTGAAACCGACTATGATGCTAGATGAATGTGTTGATACGCTTCAGTTCCTCCTAACCATTGTTGAGATGAAGTACGAAAATAAGATGACAGACGTAGGACATTTGCGCTATGCAGGGGCTGACGCCGAGTTGCACATACTTTCAAAGAGGTCAACCAGCACGCGTACGAACTGGTGAAGAAACAGTATCGCATTTTTAATGTTCGCCAGACGAACTACACGACTCGCGAGCTACAACATCACATATTCGAGATGATTTCGGCGGTGGATACAACCGCTTTGGATACACGGGTACGTTTGTTCTGTAGGAATTCATTCATCTGTTAAAAGTATTAGTAACAGATGGATGAATTGCTACTTATCTATGATGCAATTTTCCTCATCATTGTATGTATCTTCATGAGGACGGAGCTGGTACCTTGCAGACATGTCATCTACTGGAGCCTGCTTGTCGGTAAAATCCCCATCCCGATAACGCACATTCATCCGCGTTGAAGCTAGTCGTGTCCACTAAATATCCTGTCGAAGACGAAGAAGATGCTAAATATGGAGAAGATCTGTGTGGATTGTCTTGAGCTCGTGACTCCACTTTGCAATCGGCGCGTCACCAAGTTATAAACGGAACCAATCAATTTTGCACCTCGCAAGCCGTTGCTACATGACATCATGAGTCGGAATGGAACACGAGTGTTCATGCAAATTCTCTCAATGCTCTCTCACGATACCCACTCACGGGGCCCAAACTTATGAGCATGCGCGCGGATCGCTCGTGGCCGAATCTGCTGGCCGCGCGCAGCGCGCGGGAGCCTCGGGCCGTGTCCACGAAGTAGAAGGGGTCCAAACTGCACCTCTTTCTGGAAGAGTTTGTTATTGGCCGCGAAATACGACGAAAAGGTAACGGCGGTCGAGCGGAGGCAATTGGGCGGTCTACAGCCAACAGCTATGTCGCTGCGATGGTTGATTTATGGCGTCAACGAAAGAAATTAAAGATCAATAAGTATCCCTCGCCCTGCGAAGAAGTCGTTTCCGCTCTTCTCAAGGTCACAGAGTACGAAGAAAATGCCCGTCAGCGAAGTTATTTTGCCGACAGAGGTTCTGAAACGATGCTGGACGGTTATATCACAACGGAGCAGTTAGAAAAGCTTTCTTATTTCTTCTGGTTTGCACGCCGCGACGTGGGGTCGAGTATGAGGAACTTGCTGGCGTTTTTACTCTCACTTTTCTCTAATGCGTGGTGAATCGGCCCGCAGGATGGAGCTAGTGGATTTCCACTCTATGTGCCTTGGAAATGACGGGTACTCGCCTAGTCGTGCACTGGTAATGGTCATGGTAAAACGAACCAGGTAGAGCGGATCGAAGTTGGTGCAACAAGAAGGTCAGAATATGCCCGCATTGTTTCCTTGTTTTTTATTATTTTCTATCGCTGGCATGTTGAACTCGAGCCACCTCCAGATTTTTCCGCTTCTTAACGTTGGCATCCTATCAAACTTCTAAAAGGGGAAAACTCAACCAAAGAAATGTCCTACAAGGCTCACCGTGACGCAATAGCTGGGGCACTTCAGCACATCGGATTGCAAAGTCGGGCGAAGACTCGTGTTGGCAGAGGATCTGGTGCGAGAATGGCCGACCTTGGTGGTACAAGTGAGGCTCAAATCAGGCGCCAGGGGAGGTGGAATAATCAAGCGATGGAAAAATGCTATCTAACATCATTGCCTCGGGAAGCAATGAGGACACCGGCCGGCTTCGAACCCAGACGGGGTAGTTTTTCTCCCCGAGCATATGTCGAGCCTCCACGGACGCTGCAACAGCAAATCTTTCCAGGTGTTAAAAGCTGGCAGTCGAAATTTGCTACTGGAGTGCGAGTAATTTATAGCGGGAGGGGGCTTCATCGAATTGCGGTTGTATCTGCGCACAGTGATTTTGCAGGATGCGGTTATACTACAAAATGAGCTACCTAGTCACCCCTTTGGAGCCATTTTATTTTTCAGTCCGAAGAAAAAGTTCAAAACCGATTCGAATGTGTTGTTTGGTACTTTAGTCGGTCCGACGGAGCGACAGCTTGAGAAAGTTATGCCGATCCTCAAAGTAAAGTTGGATGGTGTGCACCAGGATCTGAAAAATGGAGGGAATTCAAAGTAGCCTCGGAACCGTCGAGGGAAACATATCCGACGTTGTTAAAGTGTTGTCTCCATTTACTGACAGGTCAGATTTGCTGCAGGTGGAGAGCGTTCGTGGGGACGGAATTGCAACACCAACAACCACAGTACCATCGCCACCAGTCGTATCTGGAACTTCAAACACTACAAGTCATGAAGGCTAATTCAGTATCGAATGAGTCGAAACATTCTTACTGTGCGTGGTTTGTGGACTGAGTGGGAGCAAGGTCTTCCAGGCGGCCGATCAGTGAAGACATTTGAAGAGAAATTCGGAGCTAAATGGTGCAGCAACGGAGAGCGAAGATTCTTCAATCGCCGTCGAAAAATCATTGACCTTGTATCGGCGACAGCAGAGGAGTGCTAGGAACCAATTCCTATGAGAGACCAGATGCTATAGACATCGCAGTAGCGCGCGTGGAGGACGTTAGAAGCGCACATGGTAAATCACTGAACTGGTTGTCACTCATTGCTGAAACAGTGGCGACGGAGTTAGGGAATATTATACCTTCTCGTAAACCGCCTAGTCTAGCACCGCCGTCGTTGGCGTTCAGATATATATGGAATACAATGATCCTTTGCAAGATGCTGTGCAAGCTGAACGAAGAAAGGAAATCTTCCACTTGAGCCCAGCATTCGCAATTTAATCGGTAGCGTTCTGAATAGAGTCGCAGTGTCATCTCCTACCTCGACTGTACAACTGGTATGGGTGGATTTGTGTAAGTACGGCTTCAAATGCGTGCAGCACCTGCAATTTGAGCTGGATGACAGCGTCAGTTTGGTTACGGTTGTCTAGGGATACATGGAATCTTGTGAAAACGCGGAAAGTGCCCTGCACCATCAACGGGAAGCTCCGGTCGGCCTCTAGTCTGTCATCTTCTTATATCGACACTGATCCGTGCAGCAAATACATGGAAACCACAGGTCGGGGCCGTAGTCGTCAGTAAGCTCCGGCATTGTCTTGAAGCTACAACTGCAAGCCTCACCCGATGTCGGTGGCGCAATTCGATAAAGTGACAGTTCGACACGCAAGAGTGGTTGATGAATCGTGTAATTAAACCCTTCTTAATAGGCTCAATGTAGACGAACTTTCCATCCTTAAGCTTGCGATCCAATAGAAACCTGTATCCACTGTTTTGCTTCTAGCGAGGCATACCAGCGCTGGTCTCGATCTCACCTTCTGACGCTAATGCGCCGTCGATGCCATAGTGCGGACAGAGGACACCGCAGTACTCCCCAACAATCTCTCCGACTTCGATCGACAGTGTAGCACTAACACCATACCACAGCACAACCTCAGACCAGGCACTTCTCTCATGCTATTCGTACAAGTCGCTCCATACGCCTTCCAAATGCTGCATGTTCAAGGAGTACAGTAAACGCATGACGAAGCATTATAGCAGACATCACGGTCACATTCTTCTGCGCATACACACATCCCAAGATTCCCTGTATCTAGGAACGAAACTTTGTGCGGATTAAGAGTCTTAGAGGTTCGCTTAACGCTCGTGGGCCACGAAATGGACGTTAATTTCTCGGCTGGTGGTTCAAACGTCGGGGGCGCACTTTGAACTTGATCGGTGTCGGAGGGAGGACTGGGCTGCGTGGCAACTTCAGCAGGGGTGTGCTATCTGCTCGGGATCTTCACAGAGGATCACCTCAAATTCGTTTGCAGGTGGAGAGCTGATAAATTTGAATAAAATCGCTGTTCCTGCATACGACGTTCGCGGCGTTCTTGCACTGGTTCTTGTACCCTCGGTAGCGATAGTTATTGTGCAGCAAAAAACGCTAACCCTGACCGACCGTATCGAACGTTTTTCGAGTCACGAACCGGTTTTATTCTCTCTTATTATAACGGAGTTTCCGGGATTTCTTCACGTGATAGCCATGAACGCGTTGCCTTTGTTGTAGGTGTCGTCGTTTGCGTTTATGCGCATAGGACTCAACTTCAAGAAATTCATCAGCAACATCAGCAGAAGCTGGAAGGCTAGTGCTGCCACCAGCTGGAGGACTGCTGATACCACCAGAACACGTATCTGCGGCTGCGGGTACCACGCCAGAGGCAGGGACGGCTACTTTCATCTTTGGATGCAGCTCTGCCATTGGACAAAATTGTAAAGTCAGGTATCGGCGCCAGGACCTCTGGCTTGTTCTTCACCCCAACGACCAGATCCAGACCCCTGTTTGACAAATGGTTGGTAATCATTCATTCACAAACCGTTTGTCGGAGATTGACAACCTACTTCTCGTGGGCCAGAGGTTTAAAAGTGTCTAACCACTTTGCGGGTCCGGTACAAGGATTCCGCTGAACTTCTTTCACTTCTGCCAACTGCGAGCTAACTCAAAAACAGGTCTCACAAGCTCCTAAAGCGGTGACTTTGCTATAACTACGTACGCTGATATGGTGGAGTGGGCTTCACCTCGAATTTGCACGACCAAGAAAGAGTTTTTCCAGGACTCGCCGTTCAGTGTGGAAATGGAGGTGGTGTGGATTTGTGGGCAGTCTTTCACCTAACAGCATGAACAGATTGAGCTCGACTGTTTCATGGATACGGTAGACACTGAAGATCTTTCTATGGCATTGTCTTCACGTCAATACGACGTTTTCAGACTGCTCCTCGGTCAATGATTTTCAGACCGATCATGTCGCTTTTGAGGGTCAAATTGCGCTCGAGGGTACGCCATACGACGCCTAGAACTCGTGCAGCACGACGCGTGCGTGGCAATTGCAGCGAAATGAATCTATGCTAGAAAACAATTATGCTCAGAGCGAGCACGCATGTGGTGAAGATCTTGGAGCGAATGCCTTTTGAGCACAACTGGAACACTCCATCGTGGAGCGTCGCAGAAATTGAAACAAAACGCAAAAATCAAGTGTGACTGCAAGAGATTCGGGGTGGCTCTGCGCGCCTTTTGGACTCACTGGATTCGCAGGTGATGCTCCGAAGTCTACCTGCTTGGAAATCACCGAGACGACCTCGAAAGAAAACGAGGTGCCTTGACCGTGATGGGACACAAAAAGCGCAGTAAACAGTTGATGTATTGATCAAAAGGTAGGTGGACAAGCCGGCTAGCGTGATCAACTGGCGCATATTGATAGTCAAGGCAACAGCCGATGGCGAGGGATAGGTTCCGGAAACCAACCCATGCTGGCAAAATTAAACCGCCGTTCAGTCGGAGTGGCAAGCGGTACTGGAACATTGAATACGAGGAGTGACGCCGTTGGATGTTAAAGATTTAGCGAGGGTGATCAATTACTCCTTCCTAATGGGTCACAACATCGTGCCGAGCTAAACGCACAAGGCAGCTGTGCGCATAATGCATATTTAGTGTGGGAAAAGATACAAAAACTCCCAAAATACCAAAACTCGAACTTTTCCGAAGAAAGGTTAGTTTGACGCACATTGACCCAATGTCATTGGGAGACTTGGTCGGCCACGCACGACAGCGTCTAGCCCAGACTTCTAAAGCCGCAGCATAAATAACATTTGAGCTCTTGAATTATTACAGGATAGGTAATATGCGGTCTGCAATCTATGATTGCAATCACAAATTACCTTGTCAAGGAAGATAGATACACGCGTGGAAAGCCGGTAGAAATACTGGTCACGAGCTCATTTGACACATAAGAAATACGGTATTTCATACCAAAAAATGAAGTTGTAGCGTAGAATGTTGTACACATAGCCCCAACCTAACACTGCCCCAGAGCACGTTCCCGCAGCGTCACGGCGAAGACAGGGGCAGAGCCCCCCGCCGGAGACGAAAGCGTGAGGGCAACACATGAGGCCGGAGGCTATCTCGATATCGCGAGCGAACCTTTTGAACCGCGGGGGCGCCGGAGGGCGCCCAGCGCGCGGCTAGTCATTTATAAATAATTAAAGGTTTTTTATGTCTAGGTCAAACAATACATTTGTCAAGTCAAAAGATTTGCTGTGTGATATCACTGTAAATGCATGTGTTTCGCATGTGCTGTCTTTATAAGGAAAAACAAAGCCAGCGTGTGTGTGCTTTTTTTCGCCCTCATTCGCATACCGGTAATCTCAATTACTTGCAAAAATACATACCGTTACGTACATCTTCGATCTGCTGAATCATATGGACAGCTTACATTGCCAGGCGCCACTAAACGGATGATCAACGTTGGCGTGATGAAGGTTCGTGTAGATTGGCGATTTACAGCTACAAATAGATCGACTGGCAATACACGTACTGTATTTTTTAATGTGCAGACAACGATATGTATGTGACAGAGTCTCCTTGCCCCGTTTTTGAGACATTTAGTAACAGAAAACGGACAGCCCCACACAACATCAGACGGTATTTCTCATGTAAAGGGGAGGTTCCTACGTATATGGAGACCGTAGAAAAATATTATCGAGTATACTGTACAGGTACATATTTTCACGAGGACACCGTGAAGAACGAGGAATCGAATGATAATACGTAGTTGTGCAGATTTTGATATGGCAATGATTGTACCCACTCAGGAAAGCGTTGAATCGGTTGCCCCTCGCGAGAAAGATTATAGCAACCGTGTCTAAAGATTTACTTACGAACATTGCATTTGCGTTGAGTTTCGTTTTCTGTACGTCTTGTTATAGTACATCAGCTCTTCTGGAACGCTGGGTGCGTACGATTTTGCCTTCGATTCCTAGATCCGTGTACAACGTAGTATTTCATGTTCGCGCGGTTAATTAATATTTAAAATCTACTGTAGTATAACGAAGAGAGAATGTGCAATGTTGTCTCAATTTACATAAATATCTAACATACCTTCGAGCCATGTACGACTGTAAGTAGGCCTCTAGATATCGAGCAACTGGCGTTCTAGTGCCGGCACGACTGTTGGTTGCTGCAGCGGCTCCATAATCATGGTGCAGGATTCTGCTTTGGCAACGATGATGGCGGTAGTGCTGGCAGTCCTTCGAGTTCTGTGTGATCACCCCTGCATTGGCTTTGGCGTTGGTCGACATGGGTATCCTCATGGGCTTCTTGCGACTCTGTATTCGCGTTGGCGAGATCCGTCTACATTGCTCAGCCTGTGGTGGGTCGCTCCAGCAGAAACTGTCTCGGACTGCACTCAGTGTTATGACGCTTTTCCTCCGTGGGTTTGTCGCGCAGGTCTTCCTGCTCTGACACGTACATGTAAGTTCGACACCACCTTCCTCGACGTGGTAAACAGCAAGAGTGGTGGGGCGGTCGGTTCGAAAGTGAAGGATCCTTGCCAACGATTCGTTGAACACCACACTGTGGTGTGTGGTCCACAGATGTGTTGTTACCATCTGGGATAAAAACAGGATTTGACACCGATTTTGGTCGCCACTGCCCTTTCTAAGACGGGGCAAGCAGCCACTCTCATATCTATGTACCCACCCAGTCAGATAAGTGTATAGAAGGGCATGCCAGTTTACAAAAAGTAAGTGATTGCGGGAGAATCTAGCGAAGAGACGGTGGAGGTTGTAAGGAGGTGTTTATTAATGTCACGAAGTAGTAAAATGGCGAAGCCTTCTCTTCCCTCCGTTACTCTCTTACATTAGTACGCCTCAGCAAAGATATATTTGGGACTTACTCAACAAGATATTTTTGTTGGCTCTCTGCACCAGCACTAACGCCATGTGCCTCGGCTTTTTCTGCCCGGGTGCTCCGATGAGGGTGCTCCCTATTAATACGCCCTCCCGAGGCGGATTATTTGTAAGGCATTTGCGGCTATTTTCTTAGTCGTGTCATTTCGGTTGTTTTCTAAGGGATGTCGGATAAATTGTGAGTCAGAGTTTCCATGCAGGATGTTCACGATAGATCTTGTGCCAGTACAGGTACTTCTGGTACTTTGGTCGAAAATACCTTAAACCCATTCACGATTTCAAAGGGCACGCCCAGCTTAGCGAGAATTTCTTCTGGTGTTCTCTGTTTCGCGATCTGGCGTACGTTTTTGGCGTCTTCGGATGAGAGACCATGAGCCCACTTGACAATACCCGTGCCACCTGCTCTCTCCTCCTCGCTTCCGTCTTCTATAGCTTCCGATTCTTCGATGGCCCGCAATGACTTGATACGGATGCCGCCACTGGAGAGTGAGCGGACCGTGGGCACAGCTTTTAACGGTAATACATCGGCCTTAGATTGGGCCAAGTCTGCGGTTGTAGGGGCAGTATCTGTAGCATTACTCCCAACGAGGAGTGTAGCCATAGAAACAAGCAGGATATACCACGGCCGCATGGTTTGGACGCTTGTATTATTTCTTCTGATGTAAAACAGGGAGGTTTCGAGGCAGCTGGGTATTGCCGAGCAAATTGAAGAATGAAAACCTTTAGTGACGCTGCGATAGAGTGTAGGTAGTGGGACAAGGCTACATCGGAGGATAGCAGTTATCTGCGGCCCACACTGAGATCCCGAATACACGTACAGTAACGTGTGTCAATAAGGAACGGGGTGTCAACTAATATCCTTTGAAACATTATAAACATCTGGGGAGGGAATGCAGTGGGTACTGGCTTTAGTTAACAATCAGAACCATTCTGGATGGTATTGTATCCATTGAGTCCTTTTGATTGGCTGTTGAGATACATTCCGCCAATCAGAGGGCGAATTGGTAATTTGAATTTGGCGATACGTTATGTTTCCAAAATCGGGCCGTTCGTCCGTCAGGAATACTTAGTGCATTGTCGATCACAATCCAATCTGCCGCTGATAAGCTTGACGCACGTCGAAAAACTGCTGCCCAATACGACTGCGAAGATCCAGCCCATGGATCAGGGAATTATCTACTGCGTCAAACGCGAAGTACCGACAAAGAAAATGAGGCATGCACTGAGCTACATTGTCGAGTCCGATGAAGATGATTATAAAGTCGATATGCTAACCGCTATGGTGTGGTGTGAAATAGCGTGCCTGCTTCTACAACTAAGAAGTGCTGGCTGCATTCGACTCTAACTTTCTACTTAACTAAATCAGTACAATGTCCTTTCTTTTTTGCTTGTCGGCGCGTGTATCCCTCATAAGTATATATATATCAGGTGTTCCTTATTGACGCACATTACTGTACATGTATCGCGTTTAACCCTTTTAACCTCGTCAAGGAGGGCTGTGACACCGCGGATTACTCGGACTCAGCACAAACAATTATTTAGTCTGTTCTCGTACGATGCACGCGCAGACACGACTTTGCTCGACCTTACGTCTTTTCCCGCCAACAATGGTGGCTGTCGTGCAAGGTGGACTCCAACTGGACTCCGCACTTAAAAGTTTAACCGTTTCAATTTAAAACCCCGTCTACACCCGTCCTAATGTTACTCCTTGCTCGTGCATCCGTTCAGACATTGGCACTGCTCGAACCTTCGGCTCACTAGCGATCTTGAATTTCTCGCAGAAATTCTTCATTGACGTACTTTCCTCTTCGAGTACTACTCGGTTTCGTTGAATACGCCGCCCAGCCATTTTAATCACAGATAATGTCTCAATCGAACTGAAGCCATTAGTTTGGGGCGGTATGTTATGGTCTACTAAACGTGCATACACGCTAAAGTGTATTTTTGTCCTAGCTGCTTGGTGCTATTGTGCTTTTCATATTTTTTGGCAAAATCTTAATAACTCAAGTTGTTTTATAATTTAAAAATGAACAAATAGTCAAAATATTTTAAAAGAAAAAAATAAATTGTTCTAACAACTCGGTTTTATCCTAATTTCGTCTTTACTCCGAAGCGAAAGTGTGGGTTAGATACGTTCTTAATGCTGTTTATCCAAGCCGGAAGATGTCTCTAATACCTCGAACGACTAAAGTTGATCCGTCAATGCTTAGAAATGCATTAGGCCTTGTAGTGTTCCAAAAGCACTTCTACGTTATCGATAAGCGGTCATTATTCTTCTTAGCACGTATACGTGAGTTCTTATTCATCAAACTCACGCATACCGGTCTCAAAGTCATCATTTTATAGCCCATATAGGGAGGGATTGGCCCGAATCATTAAAATAATACAATTATTAATTCTTGCGTGTTGCTAAGAAAGATTGAGCTAAGAATTGCATTTTCGGGTGCCCTGCTCATCGAGCTGGGCGCTTACCCTCTATGGCCCTCTTTCAGGTTTATAATCTGAACGCCGTCCCTCATGGATTCAAACTTAGGTATCTCCGAGGTAAACAGCGCCGTCGTTTTGTTGTTCAAAACCTGACTGGATCAAATTGGAAGCTACCAGTACTTGTCAACGAATGTTGTTCTACCGAATGTCTGTATCTATGCGCAGATCCTGAAGTTGTTGCAGCAAGTCGACGTTGAAGAGAGGTTGTCGTCCTCTCGTCTACAAATGGGTTGAGAGCACCTGGCGAAGTCCCTTCAGATATGACGCGTAATTTGGTATTGGGATCAACTCAACTGTAAAAATTGGGGACATGCTACTTTAGGTCAGGGCACCCGAAAATGCAATTCTTAGATTAATATTTCTTAGGAACAGACAAGAATTAATAATTGAATTATTATAATGATTCGCGCCAATCTCAATGTGACCCTGTATCAGCTAGAAAATGATGACTTTGAGTCCGTTATGCGTGAGTATGGTGAATAAGAACTAAAGTAGATCAAGAGAACCCCAAGTGGACGTGCTACGAAGAAAAATGACCGGTTACCGATAACCTAGACGTGCTTGCACCAATTCACTTTCATTTTTGGTAATATTTTGCACTCTATAAGAGCTTCTACATATACAAAGTCATGTTTTAAGCATTGACTTCATTTGTTCGAGGTATTAGATGCATCTTCTCCTGAAAAGACTTGGATAAACAGTATTTAACACGTATTTTAGCTCTGAGAGCTCTAGAGCACATGCAAACAATTTTGAGAAAAATTCTGCTAATAGCTGCAATTAATAATTATAATTAAAAATGGCAATTAATTTTTATGAGTATTATTTTTTCGTTAGGTAGACGTGTGTAACCAACTCCCCCACTGTCACTATTGCTAATTCCATACCGGTATTGAGTTACATGTATTTCATTCCTTCAATTCAATTCAGTCCGCCTATTAACGAAAGTTAGCCTGATTACTTCCTAATGTTGCACCAACATTGTTCGTAGCGTCATCCCGGTATGATTATCATCACTGATGATCATACCGCCACACACAATCCCAAAGATGCACTATCCAAGATCCAACATTTTGTAAAAGGCACCTATTTCTATACACGTACTATTGTATGGATGCAGATACAGTACTGTACCAAGGTGCTTCTACCGCCGTTGTCTGCAACCATAAACACATTTTGGGATATACGATACACTATCTGCAACAAAAAACTAAAACACCTCGACAAGAGAACGCTCCTCGATCTGTATTACATGTATGTAGTCAGTTTAGGGACATTGCCCAAAGAAAACAGCATGCTCGCATCTTTGAACGGAGTGATCAACGTTGGTGGGTTATATACCTGCACTAGTCACGGGGTACATGTAGTTCATCGTACGAGTTTGCAGTCCGAAAAACCCTCCACCTTCTAAATCTTCATTTTGCAATTTGCTCCGCGCACAGCACAAGACCTCGACCGTTGTTTCAAGACCAGCAGGAGCAAACATGCGTGTATGCTACGCCCTGCTAATGATTGCGGCCACCGCTCTCGCCGCGGGCGAAGCAACCTCCGCCTCGGCCAGACGCAGCTGTGAAAGGTGACCTCGCTCGACTCGGTTCAGGCGACGAACGGGGTTAAAGCTCATGGCCGGTTCCTGGGGAACCACCACACGATCGAGGAAGACGACGACGAAGTCAGTCTAGACGACGTTGGTGAGGAGGAGAGAGGAAAGCCGCTCTTCGATTCGGGCAGACTCAATGCTGCATTGACCAACTACAAAAAGATGGCAAGGCTGTTCAAGTTAGTCCGACAACAACTACGCGTCCAGTGTAGTGGCCACGAAGATCGGAGTTGATGTCAACGGAGCCCTCGACCAAACATACAGCAAGTTTTACACGGGCTACAAGGCGTATCTGGGCGGCTGGCGTCCGCAGTAAGACGCACGCTACTGGTGAACGTCGACTTGTGTACCCGCTATCGGTACTGCTCAGGATAAGCTTACCGTCAACAGCGAGGTTTGGTCCGCCGAAAAATAAATTGGGACTGAAGTAATGGCCATAAATATTACTACGTAGTATCACATTATTTATTAACGGCTTCCCAAGCCATATCATTATTTATCAAGTCGGAACAATGTATTGTAATCATAATTTATTGTGATAACCCATTAATATTAAATTCATTAAGCGAAAGTAATACATTAGCTTATATACTTACATTATGCAATATGCGAAGCTTGATTGCTCTGTACAGCCAACCAATCGTCCGACAGAGCAGATTGCATACGACGGCTCCGCTGGAAGGGTCATTCCATATATTCCTACGAGTCGCACCAAGTCCTCACTTCACCCTACAAGCATGCTGCGCGCGCCACGTCCTCGCCTCATCTTCTCCAACGAGCAGGTCTCGATTTATTTTTCACGCCTTGTCAAGATCAGTACGACGAGCCTGTTCCTGAGTACTACCGCTATCGGTGTGATACCGTGCGCAAGCAGACGAGGCGCAATGGGTTCACGAACCTGATGCAACACGTCCGCGGTCAGCACCCCAACTTCCAAGACGAAATGCTAGCGGCTACTACTGCGGAGACCGGCTCGGTGATTCACTATGCCCGCCGTACGTCGGTGAACCGCTTTGGCTGGTTCGAATGGACCGTCAAGGGCAATTTGCCGCTCATGTTCTGCAAGAACCCACTCGCTCGAAGGTAAGTCAAATGCATTAATACTAAAAATACTAATGCAATATTATTCTGTTTCTAGATACACCAATCTTGAGCCGATCTCCGTGGAAACCCTCCGGACTCTCATGATAGCCGTCACAGAGCTGGTGGTGTCTGACATCTCTTATCAGCTACCAGACCTGTTTGGCATCATGCTGGATGGTTGGAGTCATGCGGGTGTGCACTACATCGCAGTATACGTCTGCTACTCAATTGACGGTGTCGCAAAGCATGCTCTCCTGTGCATGTCTCCGATCATCAAGGATCCTGACGATGACCTGTCTGCTCGCACCTACCGAGCCTTCTTGGAAGGAGTGCTCGATCGATTTGGAAAAGCACTGAGTGGTTGTGGGTGACAACTGCTCCGTAAACAGGCACTGGCTACAATCATGCAAGTCTCGCTGATCGGTTGTGCGAGTCACATGCTCAACTTTGCTGTAAAAAGCCACCTCAAGCAGTATGAAGATGATATGGCTGTCGTGCAAGCTCTCATGCCGAAGCTCCGGACTTTAAAACACTCCGCAAAACTTGGGGTAAGTTATTACTCTACTCATATTTGGATACTATTTGTTTTAATATTGTTTGTTGTTTTTACTTGTACTCTTAGATTCAAGACCCCCTGCGACCGACTATCCGCCAGGATACTCGATGGGGACCTACGTTCGCAATGGTACACCTGTACCATAAGCTGGACAAGTTACTGGACACGGAGGACGATGATATCATGGACGTTTTGCCCTCCCCAGCCTGCAACCGGTGCCTGAAAGCTCTATGCTGAGCTAAATGACATCGAGTCTGTGTCAAAGGCCCTGCAAGCAAATGAAGTGAACCTACTAGACGTCCGAGTTGGTTTAATGGGCTCATTGCGTCCCACCCAGCTTTTACGGACTACATCGGTAAGAAATGGGCGATCAAGTTGCAACTATTCACTGGTACTAACCTTTTTCTGTTTATTAATTTTTAGACCCACGCGCGGCTATCGGTCACAGCCCTGATTTTGAACCGGGCTTTGTCCGTTTTTAAAAGATAGCAGTACCCGACTCAGCGCCGCGGAGAAACGAGCGCTACGGCCTTTCATTTGCAGCGCTGGTGCTGTGGATGATGCTGAGGATGATTCGGAGGAGAGATCCTTTGTTCAGCGCCTAGAGAAACGTCGCCGGTGTGAAGCGCGGAAGCCTCGCTACTGCCTGATTGGAATCATTCCACCAACGTCCAACAAGGTCGAGCGCTTTTAGCGTGACCTGAACTACGTTTGGGCAGGAGCGCAATGGCCTGCAGCCTGCAACGCTCGAGATGATTCTCTTCCTGCGCGAGAACGACCGATTATGGGATGTTCCGACAGTCGATCTCGCCAACTAGATAGCGGTAACAGTAATTGTGACTAATAAACGTTGAAGTTGCAATGACATTATTTATGCTCCCGACGCAAACGCATGCCATTATTTATGATAGAGGTTGCAGTACCCTGCTCACATTATTTATGAAGATCTGTTGACTCTAATAAATAAAAATACCATAATCAGCGGCCCTGGTCGACACCGGACCGAGTTGGAATGATGCCGTGCTGAATGCTACAGTAGGCGCTTTACAACAATTAATTGGCTCGTTCCATGAGATACACAATACCAATTCACGTCTCCAGATATTGCGGCAGCACCGTATTACTACCGGTAGTACTACGTTTTAATAGTACTACTGTACTGTATTCTTTTAGTGCTCCACTGAACCAAGAAGATACTATAATACTACTGTAGTACTGCAGTACTTATAATCATGGCGGACGCTTTCATGAATCATCATCGATGTGAGTGCTGGTTTAGATTTCGTGACATTTGCTTATGTGAAGGAGGGATGCCAAACAGCGATACACTACTGCTCCTGCTCCTTCGACATCTACCTAGGGCACCAGCGATGCAGCTTCTGATTGATTTAGGCGGACAGGTCCCAGTAGTTGAGGCAGGCGTCATTGCCCACCGAAACGAGCTCCGTCTCCGACACGAAACCCACACCAGTGACGCCGTCCTTGTGCGAGAAGTCGAACGAACGTTTCTTCATGGGGCTGTTCACATCCCAGATGTAGATACGTTCGTCCAGCGAGCCACTAGCCACAAAGTTGCCACTGGGGGCCCAGGCCACGCTCGTCACGCGCGTTGAGTGGAAGACCCACATACCCTGCACTTTGGCCGTGCGCGAAGCGACATCCCACGCACGCACTTCACGGTACGTGTCGCCCGCAGCGAGGAGAGATCCATCGGGCGAGAAGGCCACACTCGTAAGAGCACCCAGGTGGCCCGTGATCTCGCCACTTTCAACCAGCGAGGAACCGTTCACCACGTCGAACAGGTGGATCTTCATGTCCTCCTGCGAGCCAACTGCTACAAGGTCCTCCGACGGCGAGATGGCCACACACGTGGGCGTCCACGCAAACTCGGGCGTCTCAAACACCAATTTCTGGTCACGCAGCAACTTCACGCCCTTGTTCGTGCTCACCACAGCCAGTCCAGACTCCGTCAGCGCCACGCCGTTCGGCTGCGCGTTCAACGCGGTGGCAGCCGTGTACTCGTTTTCGTTGGCAAAGCGGAGTTGGTCGTCCCATCCGCCGCTGGCGACCTGGTTGGACGTTGCAGCAATTCCAGTAATCTTGGCCGTGTGGTGGCTACCAGCAAGAGTCGTAGCCATCTTGGACGTCCACGAGCACACGACGCCGTCGTAGCTGCCCGTAAGGATGCGGTTCTGCGTCGTGGCGAGTGACAAAATGCTCACCTGATGCCCGTGCACGATCTGCTTGGGCTGCGACGGGTAATCCAAGTCCAGGAAGTTAAGATCTCCCGACAGACTGAGCGAGATCAAGTGGTTCTGGCACCACGCGACCGCAACCTGCATATCCTTCACCTGCGGCTTGGCCCCTCCGAACGTGAACTTCGTCACCACACTGCGTGATTCCACGTCCCACAACAGCACCGTCTTATCAGCAGACGACGTCAACAATTGCGATCCGTCGGGGCTCCAGCACACCGAGTAAATCGACGCCTGGTGCGCGGACGGAAACTTGTCCACGAGTTCGCCCGACTTACCGTCATACAGACACATGAGCTTGTCCGAGCCCACACTAACCGCCAACTCACCATTAGGCGAGAAACGCACACAGTTGACGAAGTTGGTGTGCAGGTTGTTGTTGTTGTGCTTGAACTTGAAGGGCGGACCTTCGAATACGCACACGTTGAAGTCCTCACTGGCCGTGAGGATGCGGAACGGCCGCGTCTGGCGGTAGTCCACGCTCAGGATGCGCTTCTGGTGACCCACAATCTCACCCACGCTGTTGCCTGTGTCCCACATGAAGACGCGCGCCATGAGGCCGCGGCCGTCACCCACAGCCACAATCCTCTTGCTGTCTGGGTCCCAAGACAGGTCCTTGATCTCCCCAGCGAACACGGGCAGCTCCAGCTTGAGTGTGTGCTCCGGGTTGTCGTACGACCACACGCGCACCTTGCCGGACACGTCGCCCGACGCGACCCAATAGCCGTTGGGCGAAAACTTGGCCACTGTTGTAGGCTCGTTGTGGCCCTTGTACACGAACGTGTCGGTCGGGTCGTCCAGACTGCGCACCACCACGAGCTTCCCGCTGCAATAGATGAGCTTGGGCTCCTTGGGGTGGACACCCAAGACGGTGGGGGCGCCACGAGTCGTGGTTGGGCTTGGACCTACTGTCGCCTAGGGATTAAATAAAAGATATTTAGAACTGGGAATTATGATATTATGATATGGATGACTACCGTGAGGGCTGGGGAGGCACCTTCTCCGTGGGGTTTGAGGGCGAGGCCATGGTTGGGTTGGTGCTTGAACTGGAAGGGGATGATCTGCGAATGAACCGACAATGCTGCGATGAAATCCACGCACGTGTCTGATTTGGTATGTGGTGTGGTGTACACTAAATTGCAGTTTGCAACCAATCAGAAGACGATCCGCAGAACCAGCTGGCAGGAGGATTGCTATGATCAAGTTGAAGTGGTTATTATTATCATCCAAGACAATTTTCTACCAGTACTTGCCTATATGACATCGCACGCTGTCACGGCGAATATGTTGGGCGTATCTTCGTACGTCGTAAGCTCCCCTATCAAGTTCTTCGTGTCGAGGAGAAGTACATGGTTGGAAGGAATAGCTGATCATGGATGGTTATTAGAGTTCGGCGCAAGCACGTAGCACAATAATCTTTACAATAAAATAAGCAAGTTCTTCGAGTATCCGCGTGCATGGACCGATTACTCCTGTAGTCGTAGAGGAGGTGCCTCCGGGTCCGGCGACTCCATCGTACTTGCTGGCGAGCTCGGCGAGGCTTTCTTGGTGAACGAATTGCACAGACATCACGTCGCAATGCACAAACAGCACACGCTTGCTGGTGTCTGTGTCTTCGATGAGGAACGCGCGGGTGTACAGGTGGTTCAAAATCCCGGCAGAGGTCTCGCTTGAGTCTGCCTCCAGTCCAGTCGGTCGATAACTAGCTCTGCTCGTGTATTTTGCTTTTGCTACCCCACGAAGGAAACCAGCTCCCGGATCCACATTGCAAATTCCTATAAAACACCCATCAGCCCGACGAGCGGTAATTAATGGCTATCGAGCTTGCGCCTGGTCTAGACAACGCCGCTCAAAGGCTTTCCGATCCTCAGCATTTGAACGCAACCGACATGGTGCTGCATAGCATCATCTGCTCCTGCTTCCTCGCATTGCTGCTTGGTGTTCTGTCTCAGAGTTCTGCGGCGTACAATATCGGCATTGGCAAGAGCGATATTACTGGTCCCGCTGCCGATGTCGTCATGATGGGCTTCGCAAACCTACGATGTTGTACAGTAATGTGCGTTAATAAGGAACACCTGATATGTACATAATTAAGGAGGGTATAGGCGCCCACAATCCGCACACAGATATTCCTCACTGACAAATGTATAATGTTACAAAAGATATTAGTTGATACCCCGTGCCTTATTGACGCACATTACTGTACACGGCTTCACTGGACCTCATTTATGCGCTATCATGTTTGCGCGTGGAAATGGAAGGCACGCACCCGAAAAATAAAACTCATAAAAAAGTTAATTGCCATTTTTAATTATAATTATTAATTGCAGCGATTCGCAGAATTTTCCTCAAAATTGTTTGCATGTGCTCGAGAGCTGATTAATGTTGTTTATCCAAGTCTTTTCAGGAGAAGATGTATCTATTACCTCGAACGAATGAAGTTGATCTCCTTTATATATGCAAAAGCGCTTATAGTGTGCAAATATTACCAAAAATGAAAATGAATTGACGCAAGCACGTCTAGGTTATCGGTAAGCGGCCATTCTTCTTCGTAGCACGTCCACTTGGGGTTCTCTTGATATACTTTAAATCTTATTCATCCAAATCACGCATAACGGACTCAAAAACATTTTTGTAGCCGATACAGGGTCCCGTTGAGATTGGCACGAATCATTATAATAATTCAATTATTAATTCTTGTCTGTTCCTAAGAAATATTAATCTAAGAATTGCATTTTCGGGTGCCCTGCGCATGCTGGAGCTCAAGACCGCGACCGCAGCAGCGAATCACCAAAAGGGCTGCTGTGTTTGAGCTACATGTACAGATGTAGGTGCCACACAGGAGGTGCGCATATGCGCACTAGCAAACCACTACATTGTTCAGCGAAGCAAGACGGTCAAAGCTGCCGTGCCGCAGCACTTTTGGGCTCATCCTGCGCATCTCAAAGGTATGGCGATCCACGCGAGAGAATCGATATACGTGCTAGACGTCGACGCCAGCGGGACCGCCAGACTGCAGGCGTACACGTACCAGAGCATCAGTTTGAGTGAAGACGATGATTTCGACTCGGGGACAGTGACGCCGCTCGCGACCTCCAAGGCGATGGAACTGCTACAGGACATCATTGGCGCTGGAATATTGCCATTGGGCATGGTGCTTAGATGGAGGGACATCGGCAACCACTTCCAAGCAATCGTCTACAATGCGGAGCGATACGAAGACTACGTCAAGCAACTGAAGGTTCTGGCTCCTCGACGAAATTTGTCAAAAGGCCGCGACAACCATAGAGCGTTTGTAATTTCACTCGTCCGAGAATTGCTTCACGGTGGCTGGAACTTTTGAGCAAGCATGGAAGGAACGCTTTGGACTTCATTCAATTCGACGCGGAGAAGACAGCCAAGGCGGCGAGCAAGGAAACCAGAGCGCTGAGACGATCTGCCAAGGCCAGCGCCGGAGCAACAGTACAACACGCGGTTATGACGTACACAGGTCCGATAGCAGCGATGAAGGGGATTCAGACAAGAGAGGGCGGTAGTGAGGACAAGCGGAAGTTGGACGTGACAGGGGCAATCATCGCAAGGTGGGTGCAGCACAAGGCAGCAAAGGCGCCTGCACGAACCCAGTTGATGGAGCGAGTGGGCTTCTTTGATGGAGGCTCTCGCGGCAATCCGGGTGCGGGTGCGGGTGGCAGCGGCAGCGTGGCGCTAGAGTGGAGACAGCACGAACAACTGTACGCAGTTATATGGGCGAGGGCGACGGCGCTAGGGCGGCAGGACACAACGAACAATGTCGCCGAGTTCATCGGCTTGCACCGACTGCTGGCCAGGGCAGTGGAAAAAGGATGGAACGGGTTGCACGTCGTTGGGGACAGTGCTTTGATACTGGGAATGATGCGCCAACGAAAGCCACCGAAAGCAAGGAAATTACAACATTGGTACAGGGTGACGAGACGGCTGGCGGATTTGTGCGAGGTCAGTACTTGGAGCCACCACTACCGCAACAACAACAAGATGGCGGATTGTCTGACCAACATGGCCATGGATTCAAAGAGAAGCACGGAGTGGGCAGAGGAAGTATCTGCACCGGAGAGGACCATCTACAAGGAAGTGAGGCAGCTGATGGATGGATACATACAGAGATGGACGGAGGACACATAGTCCAGGGCAACGATGGCGGCATGTCTTGGAGGTAGGAGATGACTGGACAGGCAAATCAACGAGATTGAAGGAGTGAAGAGGGCGGGTCTGCAGGAATACAGCTCCACGAAACCTATCTGTATGTGGTGGCAGATAGGAATCGTTATTAGAGTTTGAAGCCGTCAGGTGGAAGTAACACAATATACCTCACCCAATAAAAAATACATGTACAGATGTATGATGACATTCAATGATGAAAATGAAAGCACCATCTTTCACCAAGTGTTGGGTAGCGTAAAAAACTGAGCTGCAGAGTTTTGAGGACCTCTTGGAGCATTGTGACTCACAATTTGTGAGGCTTTGCAAGGAAAACGTCAAGTTCAAGGGGGTCATAGGTGACACAGCAAGAACGAGAGAAGTGTGCAAAGAGCGTAGTCTACGACACTGCATTAGCGTGGCAAAGAACGCGTTACACGAGGCATGGTCTGGTATTGTGTCTCTTGGCACGGGACAATTTATTGCTGCAAAACTCTCCACACGGACCTCCAACGCGGCACTGGCCCGCCGTCGACCAAAATCTCGCGGTTGGGTGTTGATAGTAGTATCAGTAATCTGCGTCTTACTACGGGCGCCAACGATTCAGGTACGACGCGTAGCCCGTGTAAAGCTTGGTGTACGTCTGGTCTAAGGCCCCGTTGGGATTAACGCCGATCTTATCGGCCGCTTGAGCCGCCGTATAGTCGTTGGCTTTCCAACGCTTGAACAGCCTCGACATCTTTTTGTTGTTGTCCAATGCAGCATCGAGTCTGCCCACATCGAAGAGTGGTTTTCCTCTCTCCTCTTCGTCAAGGTCGTCCAGGCTATCTTCATCGCCGTCTTCCTCGATCGTGTGGTGGCTTCGCAGGAACCGGCCACGAGCTTCAAGCGCATCCATCGCCTGAACCGAGTCGAGCGACGTCACCTTTGCTGCGTCTGGCCCGAGGCGGTGGTTGCTTCGCCGCGGGCAAGAAAGGTGGCCGGAATCACTAGCAGTGTGTAGCAAACTCGCATGGTTGGTCTGGGTGGTCTTGAAAAGAAACGTACGCTAACGACTGTCGGGGTCTTGTGTGCTGTGCGCGGAGCAAATTGCAGAATGAGGATTTAGAAGGCAGGCGCGAGTTTCTGTGTACAGCAAACTCGGCCGCTGAACTACATACATGCAAGTACTCCGTTACATAACCATCCAACGTTGACCCGTCAGTTCAAAGACAAAAAATCAATACATGTGTATTATCAATTGAAGCTGGATTTCACATTGGTGGTTTTGGTTGTGGCCGTAGGCAATGCTTACACTACATTGTCTCGATCTCATGATCGCAAGCACATGTACATAGTTCGTGGCCGATTGATCACTAGAGACATGACAATCAGATCACCACGAGTGAAAGCCGCCAGCAAACACCAAAACGACGACAGCAAACACAAAGTGGCGCGTTGCACGAAGAAGTTCTGAATTTCAGGCGAAGACATAGACGATATGCTTAGCGAAGGCTGGGATGAAATGTAAATAAAACGGAAAATACTCCTGAACAAAATGTCAATTTCTTGTTATTAATACCGGCTCCTTTTATGACGCCCCAGTGTTTGGGCAAACCTTCGCGCAACATACAAGTACATCTGAGCATAGATTCTCGCACTTAGCTGAGGTGGACGACACAGGTAACACGCAAGTAATTTATTAGTTTCTACAGGACATTACCGCAAAAGTTATATAGCACGATCGGAGATGCTCTAAAGGGTTTTCATTGATTACATGTCTAATGAATAACCATTACACCGTTCACTCTAATTAGTATGACCCTGACTATGTAACGATGGTTTACGATTTTTGTCGGAGAAAGTCGAACTTTTGAATTGATCATGTGACAACAATATTTAATTTTTTATATTGAAAGTAAAATTATGATTGGCTTCGGCTCGGCGAGATCCGCTGTCTTTATGCTCTTTTGAACTCTTCGGGGAAATTTTGTCGTCCGTGGTGTCACGAAAAAAGTTACTGAAGCATGACTACATATATTCGAAGCACGACTAATTAGAGTGAACGGTGTAGCGTCCGATCGATATGAAGGTAGAGTCTCTCGGGGGTCACAGTACGTCTCCAATCTTCCATACGTGACACACTTAAGCGAAAGGAACTGACTAGTGGTACAAAACAACACATCCCCGGGATAAGGGGGTGAAAGCAACTCGCTCGGCAGGCGAAACAACGCCTGCGGTTTAAAGATCCGTGTGCGCAGCACGCGGGCTTAAACCCAGGACCAAGCAGGGTCACACCTAGCTCGGCTTAGGGTTGTGTCACCGCTCTCAGGGTTTTCAAGGGTGAGGCTCGGGTGTAGTTTTCCTGTCGGCATCTCCGACTTTTATGATTTGAAGTAAGATGACCTCCGTCCTCCAGGCGACTTCAAAGTTTATACGATGTAGAAAAAGACTCTAAATCATACATAACCTCCACAAATATTAAGTTTCAGTAGACTCGTTTTGTACCACTAGCACGAGTCTAAGCGAAAAGGAAATTCATGCCCATAGTAAGGAAAGTTGGAACGGCATGGGTAAGCGTAAAATACCGTCTCCAAACACGAGGACGAGGCGATACCTGGGGCTCTATCCTACTCCACAGCAAAATTTCGTCCGATTCTGTCGACGTTTCAAGATGGTACCCTTGCGATAAATAGGTCTCCGCGTTGGAGATGCTCTAAAGCCCCGCCGTCAGCCCTTGACCAGTCTCAACCTTTATTCTCTATCCTTCATACCGGTACATGTATCGCAGATCCCGGATCGGATGCCAACGATTATTCATTACACATGTAATCAATGAAAAACCGCTTGCGCCCGAACTTGTTGGAGATTCGCCCCCAAAGTTATAACTGGGATTTACCGGTACTGTACATGATTTCTCTGTCAATACATACGTGTACTGTGTATGCGCAGATCTTGAAGTCGCTCCAGCATATGTCGAAGCCCCGCTCACCACTGCACCACAATGATTGTGGTGATCTGATTGTTACATGTACATGTATTAATATGTCTCTAGTCACTCGGTACCTCTTAATACTTCAGTACAGAGTTCCCCGGCAAAGGGAGAACCGTAATCAATTATTTACCATGCAAAGTTAGGACATTTGAGACGGCGTCAAACGAACTGATGCTTACGGACCATTTGGAGTTTTCGAGATAAACGGCTTTAAAGATTGGTCAACCAAAATCGAGCCTAACCGAAATTTCTCACAATGAGCCCCTACCCACAATTACCCATTTTTCAGGTGTATCGACTCGATGGACACGAGGGTAACGGGCGTAGCTCCAGGCAGCAGCTCGCCTCCAGACGGTGGCGATAATGCAGACGACACTATGTCTCTCGGACAAGACGATCTCCTCGCCAGTCACAGGAAGCTACTAGGCTCACTTCGACCAGACCCAGAAGGATCAAGCGACGACGCCTCGGAAGATAGTTCATGGGAACCTGTGTCGGACGATTCAAGTGGAGTGTCAAGTGCTGGAGTAGTTGCGGAAGAGCAATCGGAAGCAGAATCTGATGACGACTTCGCCGAGGACGGGAACGTCGTGTTGATTGACGACGAGCTTCGCGATCGAGTTACGCGTTTAATTCGTGCAGATACGTGTGATGATCACTGCCTTCAAGGGAAGGCGGCCGAGATCGAAAACTTCTTGTGCTCTCTATCGTATATGACGCCCCAAGAAAAGAAACAGAGTGTACTAACGTCGCTGGCTATGCTGATGAAGACGGATACGGCAGTGCGTCGGCGTGGGACTGGAGTGCGACAGGTTTTCGCTTACTTTCTTCCTCTAGTTGGGCGTGTGTATCGTGAATCCTGGTGCGCCGTCTACGATGTCTCTACTGCAACCATCACTCGCTACCGACACCAGATACAAAGGGGCGCGTTCTCCGTCAAGACTCACCGGGGCCGGATGAACATCAACGCTGCCTAGATCGATATTCAATGACTGGTGGCCTGGTTCCGTTCATTAGCGGCGACTGTCGTTCCTGTACGAGTTCGGACTCAGAAAACGATTGATGGAGTTGTTCGCAAGCAGTACACCGATGAAAACTACACGTTGTTACCTGCTCACTTTACGTGGGACCAACTATTCACAGAAATGCACAACTTCGTAGTGGAGAACGACTTGGAAGTGCGAGAACCACGTCCATCTACGTTTCGGAAGTTACTTCAGCAGTATTGTCCTGCGATTCGAATCCGATCCCTCGAAGCAACGTATGTGACCTGTGCTCCATCCTGTACGCCCGAATGCGCTTGAATGTCACTGCAGAACTCACCGAGGAGCTTGGCAGTCACACAGCTTCGGCCAAAGCGATGAGGTACGGATATAGGAATCATTTTGTTTGGACATGGATACTAACATCATTTTGATTTGCTGTGAACATTTTCAATAGGTTGGAGTCTCAGTGTGACTTACAAGCAGTATCTGAAGAACGTGCTGTGATTGTGATGGACTTCAGGCAAAATCTCACGCTGCCGAGTGTGACTTCCACGCCATCCCAGTGGTACTTCCTGTCGTTGGTGAACGTGAACGTGTTTGGCATTTACTATGCCAACAAAAGCATTCAGTACAACTACGTCTACGACGAGTCGGTCGCTGGTAAAGGTTCGGACGAAGTTAATAGCATGCTCTATCACTTCATCCAGCGGATTGTGCTTGCAAACGGTCATCGCAAACTAACTATCTACGCCGACAACTGCGGATGGCAAAACAAGAACAACTACGTCGTCAAGATGCTGCTAGCATTGGCTCAAACCAGTGAACTCGAAACTGTCGAGCTCAAATTTTTGTGAAGGGCCACACAAAGAATGCCGTCGACCGTGGCTTCGGTCACATGAGGAAGAAGTTTGCGAAAGAAGACGTGTGGACTACCGAGCGGTTGCTGGAGGTGATAAACGCGTCTTGAACGATCTCGGCGCTCGTGCACATTCCCAAAGACAACGCGGTGATGAAAAATTTCGTGGTGTAGTCAAACAGGCCTACAAGGATCTTGCTATCCTGCAGCGCTACCAGATTTTTGTCATGAGCGAGTCAAAGCCAGGAGTTGTCAGTTGCCGTGTTGGACCGGCTGACGAGGTTGTTAACCAAGATTTACGGCGTGTTTTCGATGGTATTCACACCGACGCTGTAAAACTTCGTGGCCTCCTTGAGAATCATCTAGAGCCTCTACAACCCCTGCTCCAAATTTCGAGAAGAAGCAGCAGATGCACAACAAAATTCGGCCGTATGTCCCCAGGGAACACGCTTCGGACCCAATATACGACGCGCCCACCGATGAAGAGGAGAGACTTGCGAACGAAACCAAGCAGGCTCGCCGTAAAGCGAATGCCCAGAAAAAGACAGCATCCACTACTTCTGCTAGAGCCGAAGATGCCCCCACGGAGCCCACAAAAGAACAAGCGACTGAAAACGAAGACCTCATGAAAGTAGCGAGGGACAGCTCAGCTCAACCGAAGACAGGAAAACAACCTCGGAAGCGTGCCAAGAAAGATAAGTAGTGCAGCTGAATGATGGCAGTTAATCCAAATGATCCTTTCGTCCAATACCTAAACTATCCAAAATGGGTCCTTCGTACCCAAAATTGTAAATAATTACCCTCACAAATTCAAGATCACTCATAGACCCTTCAATTTAGACCTGAAGGAATCCGAATTAGAACCTGGGAATAGTTGCAATCGCTTCAGCAGAAAAACTACGCTAAGGGAGTCATAAAAATTCTACAAAGTTGCATCTACAGGGAGACATGTTTTTAGAGGACCGAAGTCTAACGAGTATTTCATTTTTCAATAGTCTGAAGGGACCATTCGAAGGAGGAGACGCTCCTGTTTCGAATGGTGTGCCTAAATGCGATTAGTACTTAGGTTAGTAAGCATCTTTCCGTTTGACGCCGTCTCATTTGTCATAACACCTCGCTCTACCGCGATACAAATCCGTTTGCAAATCTTTTAACCTGGAAGAATTTATTGGTCCCACCTTTCTCCCTTTGCCGGGGAACTCTGTAATATTAAAGCTAATTCTTTACATTCCGGAATTGCCCATATTATGGGCAAATGCCGAATGTGTTGAATTAACTTTAATTCGGCATTTTCAACATATCTGTTCCGGCACTATGCCACTTTTTAAAGTGGCATAGTGCTTTAGTGCTTTAAAAGCTATCCCGACTGGGTTTACGTAGAGTTTGTTGAGTTGATCGAACTGTTTAGCCTGGAAAATATCCCCTGTGCGACGGTCGTCCACTTCCCACTGAAGAACAGAGGAATCCAACTCGACCAACGCCGTGTTGGCGAATACAGTTGCTAGACCACAGCAAAACTGTCGGAGATGCGAAAATGTATGTAGCTCTGGTAGAACCTCTGCAGCGCATCACATCCATCATTGAAATTGGTTTCGTAGTTTTCGTTGTCAAGGGCTCTCTTGAAATCGTTTAGCATATTTGGTTGGAACAACTCTCGATGCTCGCATTCTACAGCTTTCTTTTGATTCCAAAACTTCACTAGATGACTATATGGGTTGATATATCACAAGAAAATGCGAACCCCATGCGGAGCAGACAACACCACGATTATCTCTCATCGCGATTGCTAGTCAATACTGAATCGCATGGGCAGGCTGGAACGGTATTTTGGGCGAGGGGGTTACTGGAGACGTTTGGCTTGAGCTTTATTTCTCATAAGAGCAGTGCCTTCGTTTTCTGATACCAGTACTAAAAAGTCAGTTCATTTCGGCACTACCGAAACCTACTATCCAGCCCATTGCCACTATTAATTGCGAAGTACCGGTATTAAGGAGGTCTGCTCTAGTGATCATGTGCTTGCGATCATGAGATTGAGATAATGTAAGCATTGCTTACGGCCACAAGCAAAACCACCAATGTGAAATCCAGCTTCAATTGATAATACACATGTATTGATTTTTGTCTTTGAACTACGTTGGATGGTTATAAAATGGGGTACTTACATGTAGCTCAGCGGCCGAGTTTGTTGTACACAGAAACTCGCGCCTGCCTTCTAAATCCTCATTCTGCAATTTGCTCCGCGCACAGCACACAAGACCCCGACAGTCGTTAGCGTACGTTTCTTTTCAAGACCACCCAGACCAACCATGCGAGTTTGCTACACACTGCTAGTGATTCCGGCCACCTTTCTTGCCCGCGGCGAAGCAACCACCGCCTCGGGCCAGACGCAGCAAAGGTGACGTCGCTCGACTCGGTTCAGGCGATGGATGCGCTTGAAGCTCGTGGCCGGTTCCTGCGAAGCCACCACACGATCGAGGAAGACGGCGATGAAGATAGCCTGGACGACCTTGACGAAGAGGAGAGAGGAAAACCACTCTTCGATGTGGGCAGACTCGATGCTGCATTGGACAACAACAAAAAGATGTCGAGGCTGTTCAAGCGTTGGAAAGCCAACGACTATACGGCGGCTCAAGCGGCCGATAAGATCGGCGTTAATCCCAACGGGGCCTTAGACCAGACGTACACCAAGCTTTACACGGGCTACGCGTCGTACCTGAATGATTGGCGCCCGTAGTAAGACGCAGATTACTGATACTACTATCAACACCCAACCGCGAGATTTTGGTCGACGGCGGGCCAGTGCCGCGTTGGAGGTCCGTGTGGAGAGTTTTGCAGCAATAAATTGTCCCGTGCCAAGAGACACAATACCAGCCCATGCCTCGTGTAACGCGTTCTTTGCCACGCTAATGCAGTGCCGTAGACTACGCTCTTTGCACACTTCTCTCGTTCTTGCTGTGTCACCTATGACCCCCTTGAACTTGACGTTTTCCTTGCAAAGCCTCACAAATTGTGAGTCACAATGCTCCAAGAGGTCCTCAAAACTCTGCAGCTCAGTTTTTTACGCTACCTTTTTCATCATCATAGTATGTCATCATACATCTGTACATGTAGCTCAAACACAGCAGCCCCTTCGGTGATTCGCTGCCGCGGTCGCGGTCTTGAGCTCCAGATGCGTGCTTTCCATTTCCACCACCTTTGAAGCGCAAACATGATAGCGAATAAATGAGGTCCAGTGAAGCTGTGTACAACATCCAGTCCAACCGGTCGATAACTAGCTCCCTCTGCTCGTGACCTTTGCTACCCCACGAAGGAAACCAGCTCCCGGATCCACATTGCAAGCTCCGATAATACGCCCATCAGCCCAACTGTTCTCTCAATGTCTCTCGCAACAGTTGTCGTTATCCTGCTCCCCCGCGCTCGACTTTCAATACCCATGCAAATACTTTTCACCGGCTACCAGGGTTGATGAAGCTGTGGCGATAACGCGTTCGAATTCGATAGCAAACACTCAAATGTACATCGTGGTCATGCGCGCCCACCGAAGCCACCTCCATCAAGTCTCGATTCGTCGGCACACACACTTCAGGTGGTTGCCAAAGGACAAATGCCACAAGCAATACTTGACGATTGAGATGCTCTCTCTCTTGCAGTCTCGGAAAGAGACTTTCACGCTTCCACAACCCACGGCCGAGCGGTAATTGATGGTTATCGAGCTTGCGCCTGGCCTAGACAACGACGCTCAAAGGCGAGTTGTCATTCCCAAAACTACCAGCAAAAGCTAAAAGCGCTTTCCGATCCTCGGCACTTAAACGCAACCGACATGGCGCTGCATAGCATCATCTGCTCCTGCTTCCTCGCATTGCTGCTTGGTGTTCTGTCTCAGAGTTCTGCGGCGTACAATATCGGCATTGGCAAGAGCGACATTACTGGTCCCGCTGCCGTCGTCGTCATGATGGGCTTCGCCGAACTCTGCCGGGATTTTGACCCACCTGTACGCCCGCGCGTTCCTCATCGAAGACACAGACACCAACAAGCGTGTGCTGTTCGTGCATTGTGACGTGATGTCTGTCATGCAACTCAAGTCCTCGCAGAGCTCGCCACCAAGTACGACGGAGTCTACACAGAGCAAAACGTCATTCTCCACGCCCCGCACACCCACGCCGGACCCTGAGGCACCGCAGGATACTTCCTCTACGACGTAACCATCCTCGGATTCATCAGCGGAAACTTTGACAAGATTGTCAGTGGCATCATGGACGCCATCGACGCAGCACACAAGTCAGTAGAGAGCAGCACCATCCGTTGGAACAAGGGTGAAGTCACCAAGGGTGGTAACAACCGTTCGCCGGACGCGTACCTGGCCAACCCTGCCTCCGAGCGAGCTCTACGACAGCAACATCGACACGACAATGCGAGCACTGCACTTCGTCAGCAGCACGGGAAAGCTGCGAGGCGTGTTGGCTTTCTATCCTGTGCACCCCACCAGCCTCACGTCCAAAAATCGGCTGATCAGCGGAGACAACAAGGGTTACGCCGAGTTTCTGCTGGAAGACGAGCTGGACGATGTACATGTACTGCGACCGCGACAGATAACGAGACGAGTGCTGCGGAGATGTCATTGTTGGCATCGGTATTGCCAACGCCGGTGACGTGAGTCCGAACCTCATTGACAACGGCGACGGAACGTTCAGCGGTGAAGGCAACACCACTATTGAGTCTGCTGAGATTATGGGCAAACGGCAGTACGACACGCTATCGGCGCTCATCGACGGAGACTCGGAGCTGATCGAGGGGTCCGTCGTTGCCAACCTCTCCTACGTCGACTTCTCCAACGTCACGCTAGCTGGTGTTGAAGCAACGACTGATGCTCCGTACGCCGGCAGAACGTGCCCCGCCGTCGTGGGTCAGAACTTCGCTGCCGGTACGGAGGACGGTCGCGGCCTTAGTATGTTCACCGAGGGCAACATCAAGAGCAACGCTCTATTCAAGGCCATTGGTGCTGTCATCAAACGCACGCCGCGATGGGTGCAGAACTGCCAGCACACTAACAAGGTGCCGCTGCTGGCCGTCGGAGTGATGGAGCCCGTGCCCTGGGTGCCCAACGTCCTACCAGTGCAGATCGTCAAGATCGGCCAGTTCGCCATCGCCGTGACCAACTTCGAGACAACGACCATGGCTGGGAGACGCATCCGAGACACAGTGAAGTCGGCGTTGGTAGGTGCAGGCGTCACGGAAGTTGAGCTCGCCGCCATCAGCAATGCCTACGCGCAGTGCATGACCACGAAGGAGGAGTACCTCACGCAGAACTACGAGGGTGCGTCGACGCTCTTCGGTCCCAATCAACTGGCCGCCGTGCAACAGGAGTTGGCTCGAGTCGCAGCGTCCGTCGCAGACGCATCCGTTCCGCTGGACGTGGGCCCCACTCCGCTGCAACTCGACCGTAACTCGTTTATGACGCTACAGACGGAGTGATGATGGACTCGGCGCCGCTGCTGCATAGCTTCAGCTATGTGCGCACGCAGCCTTCCAGCTCGTACGCAATCGGCAGTGTCGCCTCCGCCGTGTTCGCCGGTGCCCACCCGAAGAACGCACTCACATTGCTGTCGTCGTTCTGTGACGTCCAGAAGCGCAGCTCCAACGGGTCGTACACCACCGTTCTCACCGATGCACACTGGGACCTGCGCTACCACTGGGAACGCCACCTTATCGCCGAAAGCAAGAACACGTGCGAGTGGAATATTCGTAAGGGTGGAAAAACTAGCGTGTCCGGCACGTATCGCTTCATACACCGCGGGTACTCGAAGAACTTGCTTGGCGCGCTCAAGGCGTACGAAGGAGCGTCCAACACGTTCACCGTGACAGCGTAAGCAGTGTCCGGACGTCGGAAGCGTAGTCAACGTTTTAAACCATTTTAGCAAATACTTCGAAGTAGGAGATAGTCGTAGTAGCATTACATCTGAGTGAGTGATAGTACAACAGCCCTTTCACTTCATGTCGTACACAACGACCCCACCGTCATCCCCAGCGGCGACAAGTTTATTCGCTGACGCTGCCACAGCTCGAACCGCTGCCTGATTTGCCCCGAGTCCGTATAAAAGCTTGCCCTTCTTCCAGTCGTGCACGTGCAGCATTCCATTTCCAGCGCCGCTGAAGCACAGCTGACTGCGAACATGCAGCGAATAGATGAAGTCCAAGTGCTCCGTGAAGCTGTGCAGAACGCCGTAGGATTGCCGCTTGTCGAGCACGTTGATTACTCCATCTGCGCCGCCTGTTATCAATACGTTCGAGTCCTCTGCTGACTCACGAAGAAAGCCTACAGCGCCAGTCTTATCGCTGCGCGGATCCACATGAAGCTCCAGCGAGAACGCTGCATCCTTTTGTCTGGAATCCCAGACATTCACACATCCATCATGGCCCCCAGAAAAGAAACAATGACCACCAGTAGTATCGTTCTCGTCCCCCTGACTGCCAAGTACACTGGTCGTGTGACCTCGATGAGCATTGGCGAGCTTGCGAAGCACTTTGTTCGCCTGCAGGTCGACCACCTGCACTCCTCCATCGCGATCACCACACACTGCCGCCTGCTGTGCCCCACAGAGCAGCGACACGTCCAATATCGGCGCTGTGCCAACTTTGAGCACACTGAGCTCGCGCTGGCTGCTGGAAGCTCGCCGACTGACGTTCCAAAGACGCAGCATCTTGTCGTAGCCCGAGCTCAGAGCCACGTCGTCGCTCATAGCGAGCACACAGGACACGGACCCGCTATGGCCGAGCAAGTCCTCGCACTTGACGCCCGTAGCGTCCCACAGACAGAGTTTGCTGTCCATCCCCCGCTGACGATCCGTCGGTCCGGCAAGTGCGTGACGCACGTCACCCACTCGGTATGTCCGAACCTCTTGCTGTACAGCGTCCTGGGGCGGGAGGTTTTACCGCCAGACGAAGAGCTGTTCAATGGGACCACATACAGTGCGTGGTCGCTGCTACCCACAACCACCTCGCTCTCGTCTGCACTCAGACTCATGCACATGAGCGGCTGAGCCGACACGGCGTGCAAATTTCCCTCAGGGACCGACGGACCCTGTGCCCACGCGCCTCCCATTGCATCTGCAACAGCTTTGCGAGGCAGGGACTCGTGCTGGGTCGGGAGACGTGGCTTCTTGTCTGTTGCAGACGCTTCTCCCGGTCCGTGGAGATCCTTATTGACACTGCGACCGGAACGCGCTGCCTCTGCTGCTGAAAGTTCCTGGTACGCGACGTCGAAGGCCTCCATGTAGCGGTCGTTCTGGCGGTGCGAGGCACTGGCGCTGTGCGCGACGCGAGCGGCACCGCCGTCACCGCTTTTGCTCGAGCGCACGGACCGCGTCTTTATGCGGGAGAGTGTGTCGCCAACATCCTCGCATTCGACCGCGGGTCCTGACGACGCGTACTCCTCGAGACGCAAGTGCCGGTCGCTGCTCGCCATTGCTGCTTGTGACCTTTGGGTTAAAAGATCGTTTTGGTGTTGGGCACATGAAATAGCGTGGCGGACACCACGGATGGGCATCTGATTACACGAGACATGTCGCATGCGAACTTCAACGAGCTGGACAAGGGCTTAAATTATTTCACTGTCTCCGCTCCGTGTATTGACGCACGATGCAGTGTACACGCACGCTGTACATGTACTCACCCGAGTGAGTCACTCGCGTTGAGCGGCAACGCAGGGCACGGTCTGGACGAGCGCAAAACTCACCGTGCTTTACTGCCTATAATAGAGCCGAGTTCCGCCGGATTTGCGCCAATTTTTAGAGAGGCACTTCGGCTGCTGCGAGCTCTTCCTGCTATTGGATCCCCACTGCCCGTTTTGGTGCCCAGGCAAGCACCGCCCGAGCATCTTCAACGCATATAAAAACGAGCGTTTTTGTGAATCAAACGGCGCTTTGTCTTACGTTTCATTTTGCGTTGGTCTTAGCATTGCCTGCGAGGCCAACCGACGGAGCCACGCTGTAGCTTGATTCAAGCTTTGAAGACGTTAGCGTGCGAGCCTGGCGGGTTGCTGCCGCGTGCCTCTTGTTGGCAGACACGCGTTACAAAAGTGACGTCTAAAAACACTGGAATATTTGACAAATCCACTTAGAGGACGGAGGTCATGGATCCAAACATATATTCACGCAAGCACCCCCTCTTTGTAAATTACCCATAAACTCGTGTGTTTTCCGACGTTTCGTCGTTTCGAGAAGGGATGGGGCGGTGAATGACGTCGATTCCTCTCCAATTCGATACACAGCTTATATGCGTTTGCACGGGTCCAGCCCGCCGACATTCACTCTCCGGCACTTCGCAATTGGCACTCGTCCGCTGCAAGCGTTCCGCACTCGCTTCGCTACTTTACTAGCAGCATCCAGAGCCGTCTTCCATCACCAAGGAGCAGAGCAGAGCGAGAGGAGGCGTGTGTGCGGGTGAGTGTGAGTGAGGGAGCGGACAGACAACACAACGAGAGGGCTGGCCGGCCATCGGTCCGACAGTTCTCTCTAAGTGGACAGCCAAGTGCAATCCAAGACGCCCATGCAAAGCTCCTTCGCCTTCGGTCTGGCCAAGAATGGTGTCAACGGGCTGCCCGGTGTGCGGCGCGCGGCCACGGCCTCCCAGCTGAGCGGACGCCTGTCCTCGCCCGGCTCCCCAGTCAACGCTGGCAGCGACGGCGCGTTCAGGGAGGACGTAACAGGCGCTGCGATACCGCGTGTGGCTTCATCGCCCATCGCATTCGCGGACTTGAGCGACATCAGCAGGAATTGTGACGAGCTGCATCTGAGCAAGAGAGGGACGTCAGTGGACAAGACGAACCCGTTCATTGGGTACTTCCAAACAGGGACAGAACAGAGTGATGCGTTGGCGGAGGCTGCTGTGGTGAAGGTTGCGATGCCGCCGCCGCCGGCGTCTGTGCGTCGTGTGCCTTGCCGCACGCAGAGCAGCGCAGCGTTGTCTTCCATGTCGTCGTTCTACCCGTCGGCGCTCTTTACGCCGCAGGAGAGAAGGGCCGAGTGGCTCGGCTCGCAGACTAACCGTCTTCCGATGTTCTTTGAGCAACAAGACGTCAAGGAGTCAACGCAGCAAAAGCAGCACCAGGATGAGAAGAAGAGGCGCGCGGCATTCTTAGAATCGCTGACATTGGAGACGCCAGCGTTGGCTGTCCAGACCACGACGGAGGACAACCAGGAACAGAGTGCTTCTTTTAAGCGCACACTTTCGATGCCGGCTACGATGTCTGCGAAAGCGACGGCCGCAGCGCTATCGCCAATTGTCACGTCGTCATCGGAGATGAAGGCCACGATGACCTCAACACCACAGGATGCTGCTACTTCGAGTTCGCGGTTTCTGCAGGATTTCGAGGTCGTTGGCTCGTTGGGCGAAGGGGGCCAAGGCTCTGTGTTCAAGGTGCGGAGCAAGGTGGATGGCTGCTACTATGCTATCAAGAAGGTGGTCCTTCCCCGCGCAACTGAGTTGGATGCAAAGCGCGTGGAATGCCAAGCACTTCGTGAAGTACGCTTGATGGCATCCATGGCTCCACATCCTAATGTGGTCCGCTACCATACAGCTTGGACAGAGGTTGATGCGTGTGCTGCTCATACGAGTTTGTCCACGGAAAGTGTGCGCGGTTCAGACGTACCCTCAGTTGAGAGTGACTCTTATCCGCAAGACCTTCACCGTCAGCAACTGGAATTGTTGGATGAAGAGGACGAATTGCGCATGAGCAGTTCGGAAGCTGCCGACCAATCCTTTTCCTTGGAGTTTTCATCTGACTCGCTGCGTTTTGACGAGTATTCCACACCTGGTTTTGCTTTCGAGGACGAAGGCGAGGATTCGGTTGGCTTGTCTGTTGACAGCGAGGAATCATTTAGTCAACCTAGCGAGCTGAAGAATGAGGTCAACGTTGTTTCCGGTGCTGTTGCATCCGAGCCGGTGGTGATGAAGTCACAGGTTATCCTGTATATTCAGATGGAATTGTGCGGCACCGCGGTGAACTCAGTGTCTTCAACCCCGACTGCTGCTGAACAGCACGAACCAATTCATCGTTTTCTGGACCAGTTAAACACGCCGCAACAAGAGCGACAGCAGCTTGGTGAAGAAACGCATTCAAACCTGGGGGCTTGGCTACGATCCTCACTGGAGGATCGCTCTGCATGGTCTAACATGTCCGCGAAGCACTTAGAGGGCCTGAAGTTGTTCTTGAGCGCGGTGCAGGGTGTAGCTCACATGCATTCGTATGGTGTGATCCACCGGGACCTGAAGCCGGACAACATCTTCATTCACGGCGATTTGGCGAAGATTGGCGACTTTGGACTTTCCAAGTCTGTTTTTGCCGATAGTTGTTCTGATGGAGCAGTATCCCCACGTGAGCGTCTGCAAGAATTGGGTCTAAGTGATGGCGATCACACGACGGCGCTCGGCACGTTCACGTACGCGTCACCTGAGCAACTCGGTTACCGCTTCAGCAGCAGCAACGTACTGAAGAACGCCGCAACGCGTCTCAAAAGTGCCAAGTACTCGATCAAGTCGGACATCTTTGCATTGGGTGTCATTTTGCTGGAATTGTGTTGCCCGTTCAGCACGATGATGGAGCGCTCGCAGGTACTAACGGGTGTGCGCCACGGTGTTGTGCCCCAGAAGGCACGTCAGCATTTCCCAATGGAAATGGACCTTGTGCTGCGCATGACCTCGATTGACCCTGGCGAGAGACCCACGAGTGATGAAGTTTGCGAGCAGCTTCGCAAAGTGCTGGCAGCGTCTAGCTCTACGGTGACGCCAGAGTCGGCTATGGAGGGGTTGCGTGAGCTACAGGGAAAGCTAGCTGCCGCCGTCCGCCAGATGCGCGATCGTTCACAGGCCACCCTCCTGTTGGAGGCTCTGGTATCCGAGATGAACGAGAAGGTCCAGAACGTAGGCATTGCTCTTGCCTAGAGAAAGCGAGCAACTAGTCCAGTGTCACTGAGCACTGGAGCAGTGTGGAACCCCCGAAAATCAAAGAAAGAGTAGATAATAACAACGAGCAGCGCGAGGCAAGGACCCTCCTCAGGTCTGTCAGACAAGTGACCCTCGCTACAGGTAGCTAGTGGTTTGTGTGTGCGACGTAAAACCATCATCGCCCACGAAATCGTCGGAGTCGTTACTACAACATTACTAAAACACGACGACATCGGGATGAGAGCAACATATTCGCTTTTTGTGTTGCTTTGTATTTTATACGACTATACTTACGACTTTACTTAACAAAAATTCTCAGTCGAACTCGAATATTTGCGAGATCTTAAAAATCGATTAAGTACGATCCGCCCTCGCCTCCCATTTTGGTTTCTGGACCGGGAGAGAAGCAGCAAGGATGCCGAAGAAAGGGGCGAACGCCGGCCGTACGTCCACAAAGCCCAGATCGAGACCCAAAGGGGGAACAAGATGCCGAGTTCGGCGAAGAAGGTTAGTGCCAGCTGTACACCAATGAAGTCCGGAACGGGAACGAAGAAGGCGCGCGTGAGCACGCCAACGAAATTCGGCGAGGAGGCGAAGGGGACAACTGAAATGGTGCCCGAGGAGGCGAAGGGGACGAAGGAGAAGGGGACAACTGAAATCGTGCGCGAGGAGGCGAAGGAGAAGGGAGCAACTGATGTGACGGGAGTCACACGCACCTTTGCCTTAGAGGAAGCGTTAACGCGTAACCACAACAGACGCCTGGCGTCTCTGTTGTAAGCTGGCCTTCCAGTCGTTTCCGGGTACCGAGTACCAAACGACGTGCGAACTTCCGGGTTAAAGTTAAACTGACTGTATTAATCTCACTTGTAAGGTTCTAACTACTGTTAACTATCTGCATACTAAACTTCTGTACTCCAAATGGATGGCTCTCCATCAACCGTCTACCTTAAGTCCGATTCGTATCTAGTGTAAAATACACAATCGTACTTATCCGGGAGCCGGGTGTCACACACCAACTTATGTGGGGCATGTACTCGTACTTAGGCGGGCTTGTGTGGACCACACGGAAGAACATTGGGTCTCCCCATTCATAAGTTCTTTTGCACGGCAAACGGTGTCGGCCAGCGTGGCCCCATTACACCCTCCCACACCCAAACGGGAAGCACCTGTCCCAAGGGGAATCCAGCGACGGAGAAGGCGACACCTCATTCCAGAAGCCACGCCCAAGATCACCGATGCCCCACGGGCACGCTCCACCACTCCCGGATGGGAAAGACTCACGAAGCCAAGGCGCCCAGCGCCGCCGCTACCAAGCCGAAGAAGACCCCGCCGGAAAGAAGCAGAAGGCCGCTTCTAAGATGCCCGGAGATTCGCCACAGCCGCCCCAGACCCGAGCCCGATCCAGAAAGCGCAATGCAGTTCAACTGCCCGGCCCACACGAAGACGCCAGCAACCACAGCTAATCGGACGCCGACGTCACGAACCCTAGGCTCATCACTGGCGATGAGGACGTCAACCTGGAGCGAGCGACAAGCAACCGCCGCCGAACCCGATGGAAGAAGCTCCAGAGGAGCCGGTCGCTGATCCAAAAGATCTGGGAGACCACGACGACTCGCAAAAGCCTGGTGTGGGGTCTAAGCACGCGGAAACTTCCGAGGAGCCGTCCGCCACGGACATGGAGGTTGTGCCGAGCACTATTCTCCGGATAACTGTTCCGACGAAGTCGACTACGGTGAGTCCGAGCTTGAAGAGGACGACCACGAGCAGGGAGATGTCTACGACCCCAACAAGCCCCCACCGCTCACGGAGCAGCAACGCGCCTTGCATCCCGGGAGCCCTGCCACTCCTCGCAGCACCGCTGCCGTTGCGCGGAGCGCAGAGCGCGAGAAGGCAGAGCACGAGACCGCGCGGACCCCGAGCGGGAGACCCAAGTCATTACGAACGTCGTGGAGGGCGAAGAAGTGCCGGCAGAGATGCTCCGGTCCGACAACCGGCAGCACCTCGCCGACCGAGCCCGCGCCGGCCAAGTAGCTGCCGAGCAGCACCGCGACTCCAAGCGCGAACACGAGACCACGTCTCCCCGCACGCGAGAACAGCTGCTCGTATTGCGATATTGGTCCGTCCCTGAGTACCGCGGGTACCTGCGACTGAGTCGCGCGCCTGGCCGGACCGTCTCTCACTATCGACGTGTGTCCGGTCGTGCTGCTCGCCGAGCCCGACAGTTCAACGAGACCGACTTCAGGGCGTGGCTCCACCACATGGGGTAGAGTTCTTGGCCTCGCCTTATCGAATCGATTGGCTGGCCCATCGGCGTCTTCGCTTTCGCATGGCGAAGATGATTGTCGACGACCAGTGGCACAAGCGGCACTTCGACCGCAATATTCCCACGCCGGGGTGATCCTCGAGGAGGTGGTGCAGAAGATAGAGAAGTCATGGCAGTCCCAGCCGATAGAACCTCGAAGTGTTCACGGACCGGTTAACGCCGACCGGCTCCGTGGGAGCGCTCGTAAGCGTCAACGACATCGGCGCAATCCTCCGAGAGGCGGCTACCGGACTCCCATGTGCTCTGACCCTCGGGATAGCCGCGCCACTTCACCAGATACTGGTAGTGGCCGATACGCCCGCGGCGCTTCAGTAGCTTCTCAACGTGGAAGTTGAGAGCGCCCTCGTTTCCGATCAATGGGGGCGGATGACGCAACGGACGCGTCAATCGACCATGATGCTCCGCATCGCTCGATGGCGTCGTACGCCTCTGCGACTGACGTCCTGTCAACTCGTGGGTCTCTTCTGAACGCGGTTGAGGGCTACCAGCGGCTCCTGGAGGCGCAGCGGGTGGACCTTGCGTCCCTGCGCGGACGCGTGCCGAGCGTCGAAGCGGCGTTGGCCTCTGATCGGAACGTCCATCAGGACCTGGATCGTCTCGGGCGTGTAACGCGTGATCTGCAAGATCAGTTCGTCCAGCTGAACCGGGGTCTGTCTCAGCTGGACCACAGTAACGCGGAGGCCCAACAGGCGCTTCGGAATGATCACTCCGCTCTCGAAGAGCATCTCGGTTGGATTCTCCAGCCCTACAACTGCGTGGCGGAGTTGGAGAACCGTGCCCCTGCGGCCGTGGTGGCACCACCGGCTGCTCCAGCTCTGACTCAGGCCGACGTGATGCAGATGATGGCGAATTCCGTTCGGCAGTACTCGAATTCGTCGGACTCGACGAGTCACCCGCCTCAGCAGCCACCTCCGCCGGGCGGTACGGCTTGAGCAAGCCCACGTAGAACGTCGGGTGCGTGGCCATAGCCGACGGCAAGTCCAACGTGTACGCGTTGCCGTGAGCCCCAATGACCGTGAACGGCCCCACAAACCGAGGACGAGCTTCGTGCTGCCCACAGCGGTGACCGCCTGCATAGGAAGATTCTTCGCGTTTAAGAGGACATGGTCCCCTAATACAAACACCTATGTGTTCTTACGCCCCTGGCGATCACTGTTTTCTTTCTGTGTGTCTTGTGCCACCACCATAGCATCTCGGACGCGCTGTCTTACCGTCTCTCATGTCTTAATGAACGTGAGCAGGTTCCGTTTGACGGACGAGCAAAGACCTTTGAGGCCACGGGGATCCTCGGCGACAGCCTCTCCCTCACCCAAATTTGAAGCCGGAGGCAACGACAACGGCGTACGCGGAGCCCGTTAACGTAGAATGGGGTGAAACCCGTCGACGCATGCACCGCATTGTTGAGTACAAACTCCACTTGAGGCAGCAACGTGCTCCACTTCGTGGGTTCTTCGGCGCAGACGCTGCGCAGCACGTCTTCCAACACGCGGTTCACCCGCTCGGTTTGACCGTCCGTCTGCGGATGATCCGCCGTGGACATATCCAGTCTCGTACCGAGAAGGCGGAACAAGTGTGTCCAGAAGTGTGACACGAAGCGGGGATCCCGATCGCTTACGAACGCCTCCGGGAGGCCATGGTGTCGAAAGACATTATCGACAAAGAGCTGAGCCGCCTGCGGCGCTGTCACGCTCTTCTTCACCGCGACCAACCGTACCATCTTGCTCAGACGGCAGACGAAGACACCAGAATGCGTATCTGCCGGAAGCTCAAAGATGAAGTCCATGCTCACCGAGCGCCAACAATCCGCCGGTACCGGCAAACTCATCAAAGGAGCGGACGACGAGGGAGCGAGCTTCAGACGCTGACACGTTTGCACGTACGTGCGCACCCACTTGTACATGTGAGGGCACCAAAAGTGACGGGCCACCGACGTGTACGTCTTCTCGCGACCGAGGTGACCGCTTAGCGGAGTGTCATGTGCCTCATAGAGGAGACGATGGCGCAAATCTTCGTCGTTGGGAACGACAAGACGAGATTCCTGCCCGTCATCGACTTGGTAGTAGAGTAGGCCATCGCCCATCGAATAGCGGTGCAGCCGTGATCGCTGCCGAGCAGTGAGCTTCACTGCCTTCTCAGGCGCCTTCAACGCCGTGACCAGATCTGCAAGGTCATCGTCGTCAGCATACACCTCGCATAGCAGCTCGTGGAGCGGAGACTCGAGGTACGCAACGTGCGCCAGCTCGTAGTCCGGTCGTCGAGAGCGCGTCCGCGAGGACATTCTGCTTACCCGGCTTATACTGCACGGTGAAGTTGTACTCGGCGACGAACGAGACCTCGCCATGCGCTGGGAGAGGTGGGGCGACCTCGCCATGCGCTGGGAGAGGTGGGGCGACAAACGAGAGCCACCTCGCCATGCGCTGGGAGAGGTGGGGCGACGACGTCGCAGTCCGCAAGGACGCATGATCTGTGTAGATCACAAAGGGTTTGCTGCCGAGCAGGTGCACCCGAAACTTCACAAGCGCGTACTTCATCGCGAGAAGCTCCTTGTCATGGACAGGGTAGTTGTTTTCAGCCGCCTTAATCTGGCGCGACTGGAAAGAGACCACCCGCTCTCTGCCATCGGCATCGACCTGCAACAGGGCACAGCCTATGGCAAAGTCGGATGCGTCGCACACCACGCTGAAGGGACGACTGTCGTCTGGCAACGCCAAAATCGGAGCGCTCTGCAGACTGCTTTTGATCGCTTCAAAAGCCTGCTGAGCCTCGTCGGTCCACGATCAGTCCGCCTCCTTCTTCAGAAGATTCGTCAGCGGGCGTGCCATCTCCGCATAGTTGGCGCTGTACTTGTGCAAGTAGTTGGCGAGGCCGAAACACTTGCGCAAATCCTTTTGGGACACCGGTACCGGCCACTGTGCGATCGCGCATACCTTCTCAGGGTCCGCGCGGACACCGTCCTTGCCAAGGAAACATCCCAAGAAGGGAATCTCTTCGGCGCCGAAGATGCACTTGTTGATGTTGGCATACAAGTGATTCTCGCGCATGCACGTCAACACCTCGCGGAGGTGCTCGACGTGCACCTTGACAGCCGTCTCGCCTTCCGCAGCGCGGCTGTGCACGAAAATGTCATCGAAGTACGTCTGTACAAACTGCCGCATCGGCCGGAAGAGCTGGGTCACCAGTCTATTGAACGTGGCTGGTGCATTTGATTGCCCTTGGGGCATCACCAGCCATTCCCATAGCATCCCGCTCGGGGTACTAACCGCTGTGAGCGGAATGTCCGACTCACGCATCAGCAGCTGATAGTAGCCATCGACCATGTCGAGCGCGCTGAAGATGGTGCATCCTGCAACACATCCTTTCGAGGGATCGGCGTGGACGCCGGGATGGTGGCCGACTTCAGCTTGTTGAACGCGTGCACCATGCGCCACTTCCCGTTGGGTTTGCGAACGCAAAACGTCGGCGACGAATGCGGCGACTTCGACTCGCGCACCATGCCCGCGGCATACTTCGCTGTGAAGTAGGCGTCGATCACATCGACTTGCTCCTTCGGCAGTGGCCATTGGCGCGTAGTGCAGTACTTAGTGCCTGGCACCAAGTCGATTTCGTGTCGGACACCTCGATCCGGAGGTAACACCGACGGTGGATTGTCGCTGACGACGTCCGAAAACTCCTTCAAGAGAGGGTAGTACGGGTCCGACGGATCCTTCAAGATGGCCGCGCCATACCGCTTCTGCTTCGAAGAGGCCCTCTCGTCTTCCAGCACATCAGGGTCCATGACCGAAGAGGTGTTTAGCTCGACCGAGTCGTGTTCACGGTGGATAAGGACCATCTCCTCAAGCTCGCCCGCCTTCAGCGAGTCGAGAAACTCGACATATGAGAGCTCCTCGAGCCCGAGTAGCTCTGCTACCGTAGGTAGCGGAGCCAGGTCCACTCCTTCTTTGCGTTCTCCCGTGAGAACGTCTAGCACCCTGGGTGCAACCGCCTTGTCCAAGTGGCCCGCATCGCGGCGATCTACGCCTTGACATAGTCTTGCCGTGGCTGACCCAGCCTTAGCGTCGTTCGTGGGAGCCTCCGCTCGACCACCTTCTTGTGCGCGAGACCCAGTTCTAGCGGCTTTTCCTGCGTGGTCTGCCTCAGCTCCAACGCCTTGCGTAGTGGGAGCCCCTTCTCGACCACACTTGTCTGCGCGAGCACCGACTCTAGCGACTTGTCTTGCGTGGGCTGCCTCAGCTCCAACGCTTTGCGTAGTGGGAGACCCTGCTCGACCCCTCTTGGTTGCGCGAGCCTTAGCTCCGGCGCCTTGGACGTCATCTGCCCCGGGGATAGAACGACGTTCTTGTTCTCGAGAGTACCATGAGTCTCATCATGAGCAACACACGGGACCTCTTCCATTCTCCCACATCCACCGAAGGCTCATGAGCTCTCGAAGAGGTAGGGCACGCGGTCGACAAAGCCGAAGGCAGTTCAAGTACTTCCAACGTACCTGCGTAGTTGCCGTTCGCCGCGTGGCACACGATGCTCGTGCACAATCCCGTCTCGGAAAGAGGAGGGGACATGACCCACCAGGGCTTTGTCCACGAGGGGCTTGTGACTAGCACCAATGGTGCGACTTTTCCAATCTATCCACGGCTCATGCATAGCAAGCCAGGGCATGCCGAGGATAAGATCGTACCGATCATCCATGTCCAGGACAATGAACGGTTCGACCGAGTTGAAGTCGTCAAACTTGACGTTTAAAGATATAAGAACCTTGCGTGTAGACACGATGGATCCAGTCGCCAGGCGAACAGATACACTTGTATTATGCTTAGAAGTTTCCAAAGCGCTAGCACACAATGCACTGTTTCTGGCCACACTGGCTTTCGACGCGAAATTGTAGGACGCACCCGAATCGATCAGGATGGTCAACGGTTCTTCATACCCTTTAACGCTGGCGGAGATGACCACGAGGTTAGACCGCGCGGTGGCCACGGAAAGACACAACAGTGTCGTCCCTGGGACTTGCTCCTTCGGAGGTGGAGGTGGCGGAACCACCGTCCTCGAAGAGGAGCGAAGTCTCCCAGCAGGGCGTCCCGCGCCTACTGGGAGTCGCCGTTTTCCGACCCCGTAGACTCGATCATGTTGAGGAACGGAGTGGCCTTGCCACGACCTGTCTTCCACGGGTTCGTCGGACAGTTCCGACGGAAATGACCAAGTTGGTTATAACCAAAGCAGCGACCACTCGCACGTTGGGTCCGCTGGGGACGAGCCGACTCGGCAGACGAGATCTCCATGGGAGTGGGACCTTCCGTAGCCTCCGTGCGACCCGCATAGCCCTGCACCGAGCGCACACAATGGTCTTCCAACATGGCGATGTGTACTGCCTCGTTGAACGTCTTCGGCTGACGGCGGAAGAGTTCAGTGCGAACCTCGCCCGGGCGGACGCCGTTCATGAAGACCGTCACCTTGACGTCCTCAGAGAGGGAGCGCCAGCCATGGCGGCCTCGAGGTTCTGCAGTTCCATGACGTAGTCTTGGAGCGTGCACTTCCCTTGCTTGCACCGCAAGAATAGCGACCGATAACGGTAGGCCACATTGGCCAGAAGGAACGTCGTGCACAGCTCTTGTTCCATGAACGCCCACGAGGTGAAATACCCCGAAGACGAAGTCTCTCGAGCCATCGCCCAAGCGCGAGCCCGACCTCCCAGGTTAGACAGCGCGAAAGCGACCTGAGCCCTTGACTCGTAGATCTGTCCTGCGCTGAGCGCTATCTCGATCTCGTGAATCCAGAAGACAAGGCTGTCGGACTCTTTGCCGTCAGACGTCGGAACCGACATCTTGACGGGCTTCGTAGCTCCTTATCGCGAGGCGAACGGAGCAGAACCCGAGGAGTTCGACTGGTCCGCACTCTGCATCTCAGCTCGCATGGTCGTGCGAGCAGCCTCCTGCGCGGTGGCGCTCACGTGAGCAATCAGCGACGACTCGTAATTGTCGAAGCGTTCCACGCGCGCCCTTTGATGCTCCGCAGGTAGGTTGGGAATCCAGCGAATGCTGCTTCGCCCATGAGGCTGACCATCTTCTCAAGAGTTGCCCAGGGGGCGTCCGTGAGATGAGGAAAGTCCTGCCGGGACGGCAGCCTGCTCCCTGAGTCTTCCATATTCAAAGAGATCTTGATTGTAGAAAACCGCGCCGGTCGCGGGATTGACTACAAGTGCTACCAGGTGTGACGGGAGTCACACGCACCTTTGCCTTAGAGGAAGCGTTAACGCGTAACCACAACAGACGCCTGGCGTCTCTGTTGTAAGCTGGCCTTCCAGTCGTTTCCGGGTACCGAGTACCAAACGACGTGCGAACTTCCGGGTTAAAGTTAAACTGACTGTATTAATCTCACTTGTAAGGTTCTAACTACTGTTAACTATCTGCATACTAAACTTCTGTACTCCAAATGGATGGCTCTCCATCAACCGTCTACCTTAAGTCCGATTCGTATCTAGTGTAAAATACACAATCGTACTTATCCGGGAGCCGGGTGTCACACACCAACTTATGTGGGGCATGTACTCGTACTTAGGCGGGCTTGTGTGGACCACACGGAAGAACATTGGGTCTCCCCATTCATAAGTTCTTTTGCACGGCAAACGGTGTCGGTCAGCGTGGCCCCGTTACAACTGAAGTGGCGCGCGAGAAGGCGAAGGAGATGCCGAGCACGACGGAAATGGCGCGCGTGAGCACGCCGCGGGCGGAAATCAAAGGTAATCAAGTTTGATGGAAGGTCTGATTCATAATGGGTACTGACGCCCGTTTATTATCGTGGCTATTACTGCTTATATTTGCTGTAGCGCGACGCGGATCACTGCGAGTGCATCGGCCAGTCGACTATGTTCAAGCTGCCCTGGGTTACGCCAAGGACGATGAAAGCGATGACGACTACGATCCGGACAAAGACCCAGATGACGGCCTAGATGACCTTGATGACGGTGGGGTGATGATTCTGCCGTGGTCATTGCTGCGGCTGGTATTGAAAGCCGGGCCATGACGCTGTGGAACGCATTGGCTCGCGTAAGTTGCTTGCTTTTATGTATTGGTTGATAACTTACTTATGTTCCTTTTGTAATTTATTTATGTTGTTTGCTTATCTACCAAAGTACTGAATGATGTCGGTGATGCTGATGCGACCTATGCTGCCGACGAAGACGAGACAAATGAACATGTTGCTGCTGACACCAGCATCCATGCTGATGAGAGTACCGTTTCCCGTAAGCGTCAGTGCTGTAATTGTGTTTCTTCTACTATGTTGTTTTTATTATGTTGTTTGCTAGTGTTGTTTGTGTATGTTGTTTGTTTGTGTTATTGGTTATGTTGTTATCGCATTGGTGGGTTGATTACTGTAGCACAAGGATCAGGGACAAAGCCGAACGAAGGATCTGCGTGCTCAAAACCGTCACAAAAGAAGAGGACGAGAGCGTTGCTCGACGAACCAGATAGTGATGAAAGCCGAGCGACGAAGGTGCGACACAAAGGCAACACCCCTCCCCTGGTCACTTTGTCACGACGACGACGTTGCGTGACCATCCGGAGGCCAATACGTCGAACCAAAACTTATGAGGCGCGTGAGAACATGAAGAAAGCCCATACGCAGGTCACGAACAATGTACCGGAGCTACCTAAAAATGTATGACAGTTGGGACGAATTTGAGGCAACACTGGAGAGCTACGTGGTCAAGTACTACCTGTGCTTTTGTGTTCGAAGCTCTGAAACACGAACCAATGCCAACAGGTTTGTATCTATAATGTTGATTTGCTTCTTGTGTAGCTAACTATGTGTGTTGACTTAGTCGGCCTGGAGCAAAACAGCTTTCATCCAAAATGACGTACAAATTCAAGCGAATGTGGTGTACGCATGGATCTTCTCAAGCACCGCGTGGTGAAGACCTACGCGATCATGATTCGAGGTATATTGGATGTGAAGCAGGATTTCTTGTGCGTTCGGAGAAGGTTGTCGAGGGCGGACATGCCAAGTGGAAGGCTTGTGTTGTTCCAGGCTCGGAGGTATTATTTTGGCCATCTACTTGATATTAATTTTGCTATGGATGTACAGATATCGTTGCACAATCACAAAACCAACAAGATCATCTTTGACTCGTACAGCGGGGCAAGGTCGATGCCTCTTGCACCCCAGGTACGACAGGAACTTGGTCTGCTCACCGAGATGAAGACGCGCACTGCCGACATCAACCGATACCTGTCGGATAAGCTTGGTGGGTGCTTCTGGTGATTTTGACTCTCCATTTTATTGCTGGTATTGATTACCAGTAATCGCAAACTTTAATATTTCAATTAACATTGTTACTTTGTACCGGTATGGAAACAGATATGATTATAACGCCGCAGCAAACAAGAAACATTCTACAACGAGTGTTGGGTACGACGACCATTGAACGATCCAAAGCTATCCTGGATACTTTCGCTGGAGAGAATAGAGGGAACGACGTCCTGCTAGTTCAGGATCAGATGGATATCACTTGTATCATTGCGATGCAGACATCGATCCAAAAGAGTTGCTCTGAGCAGTGGGGGATAGCTTGGTGATAGATTGGACCCACGGCACCAATAATTTGGGGTATCACCTAGGTAATGGCAATATGTGTGAGCTGATATTTTATTGCGTATGAATGGGAGGCATGCTAACCGGGATCAAATGCTGCTGTGTTATATAGGTAGTCTTGTTGTTACCTCTGCTACGGGGAGAGGAATACCCGTGATTGATTTCCTGGCACTTGCCCAAAAGGCAGCTACGATGGATCACATTGTAGAGTTTTTCAAGCGTAAAAACCCATCTTGGAACGACGTCCAGACCATCGTTATCGACAAAGACTTCGTGGAATGGCGTGTCCTTGAAAGGGCTTTTCCTGCTGCCACGGTTCTTCTCTCTCAATTTCACGCGCTAACCTATAGGCGGAAGGTATGCCAAATTTGACCTGACGATGGTCCAGAGAGACGCAATGGAGACAGCTTTCGCGAAGCTCATCTACTGGTACGAATGTACCGTGTTGTTTGATGTTGTTTATGTAGCTCACGTATGTGTTGTTTTCAATGTTGCCGGTTATTATGTTGCATGTTGTGTTGATGTACTGCAGCAACGCGCAAGGAAAATTTGAAATCGAGCTGGCCATTTTTAATCGAACCTGTGCAAAACAGTGCCCGAACTTCTGAAATACTTTCAGAAAAACTGGGAGACATGTGCCACGATGTGGGCAAATCACGTGCGCGGTACATTTTTCTCTGCTGGAAACACCACGACCAATCGGATCGAATTGAATTGGAACCAAATCAAGCTTCTTCTAGGCAAGAGGCCATGGATCGACTCGACAATTAGTGGATTACTAACCCACCATTCGACAGCAGATCACTGCTATCCGGAAGCATTTGACTATATCTCGGCAACCTGAATGTGTTCCAGACTTTTTAGCACTCGTAGCGAAACACCTGAGCCACGACACGCTAGCAAAAGTTCGCTGCCAATGGGACTATTTCATGGTCTCTGCTGAGAACACGGTGTGCGCTAAAAGAGGATCCGAAGTAGGTGAATGGGAAGTAAGCGTTAGGGGGCATGTTTATCGATGCAACGACTTCGAGTGATCCTGCTCGTGTCTATTCTACAGCACATACAATCTACCCAGGGCTCGGAAAATAAAATATAAAATTGTACTCGTTTCTCAGAAAATAATACGTAACTGCAATACTGGCGACGGCAATAATACATATTGCAGTTATTGTTTCAATATTTTTGGTCGTTTTGGCCTTTGAATAGCGTTGGTTTCCGAGCCCTAAATCTACCTTGCCAGCACCTGATGTACATTGCAGATCGCGTTCACCGATTCGAGAGCATGCCGACGTCAAGCGTTCCTCCCCGATGGGATATGGATGTAATGACAAAGCTGGATGAGAAGTTTAAAGGCGGGGTATCATCGCTTCAGACTGTGCAAGACAAGCTCAAAATACTGGAGAGTCGTTCCCGCACGACAGTTTGACGCAGTTTGCAGACGACTACGAAGAAGGAGGGGCGACACAAAACGTTGAAACAACACAAGAACCAACGACTCCTTTCCAAGAAACACAACCAGCAACACAAGACGCGACATTAGATGCAACGCAGCCACATATCACGAAAAGCACAAAGGAAAACACTAGCCAGACAAGCCGCCGAGTGATCTACGTGAAAATGCGACGTCGCGAGCGTGCCAGTGTTGTAGTTCTATCATCGGAAGAGAAATATTGTTTCGCAAAAGCTGCGTTTGAGCCAGTAATGGACCATCTCGCTGGGTTGTCCAGTCCTGCTTTTTACACGGCGTTGAATTCGTGGAGAGACATCATTGACAAGGGTATGCGAGAATTGGGTGCCTGCACGGCAGAACCAATGATGGACGCTGCTGTAAATGCAGAGTTAGATGAGTCGGATGGATCGGGGGACCTTGCCGACGAACAAGAAAGTGATATATCTTCCGAAATTACTCCTACAGACCTCATTGATACGATGAACATGATTCAGGGGTTAGAGAGGCAGGAAAACGGGATATTTACAACTTGTACAAACGCTCAACTTCCGGACTCAGAGCGCGAAGCCATGCTAGAGAAGAAGGTGGTCCCCAATGCTGGTCATGCAACCCGACAAACAACTGAATCAACTTGTAGCCCCAGTAATCAGACTACCGCTGCTACTCCTTCAGTCTAAACATTGACCCAGACTTGGGGGCGGAAGACAGATCCGTATCCAACAAAGGCGGCGCTACCTAAACCCAAGAACCTACTGACCAAAGTGGCTGTGAAGGTGAGTGGGGGTAATATCCAACAAAAGCAGCTGGACTAAAATACGGTCAAGTAGAAGTACTTAAGTTTCCCAAGCGAAGCCCCGGCACAATCTACGAAAAAGGCAAAGCAAACTCGACTGAAGGCGGTCTCAAAACCGTAAAAACTAGCGGTCATTACGCTTCCGGAGAAACGTGTACCGCCCCTGTCTCGAGTGCTGGAGTGGGCCGCAAATACCAATGACAGGTACCACGTCAGTGAACTTCTACAGAACTACCCAGTTGTCATGGCGGATGAATTTATCGGCTCGCGTACTGCGCGCTGCAAAAGTGCATACGTGTGTAACGACGACTATGACTACAATTACGTCATTCCAAGCGTTTGGTGACCAAATTGGACGCGGTAGTAAAAGCTGAGAAGACGGCGAGAATGAGCTCAAAGTACTTCGACAATGTCGCTGAATCGGACCATCCTGATGGTACAACAGAAGAGATCATCGCTTTTTCCCGGGTGGGACGCCAAAGTTCACCAGGTGTGTTGAGCTGTGTTGCTGGAAATGTTGCTTTCAATCTGCAATGTGTTGTTGGCAGTGTTGCTGTCATTATGGTGAGCTTGTGGTACTATAGTTCACTAACGGTTTACGTGGTCTGCTTTTATTTAGTGGCGCTGTCTATCAAATGAAGGCATTCTACGACATCCGAAGAAAGTGTGAGGACTGGTTGGCAGACATGGATTGGGTTCTCTCGACAAAATGGGACGACATGGTGGCAACTCCAGAGCTTTTTGATGAAGAAACCGATTCTGAAGAGTTGACGCCTAGCACAGCCGGTGAGAAACACACAGCGCTGGCGGTTGAAGTGACTAAACTCCTTGGAGATGCGTGTCTGGGCTCCACGTTTCGGCTATCGGGTGGTATCGGCACCGTAAAAGTGGATCATTTGGTCGGCATGTTGGCGCGAAAATATATGCTAAGTGACATGATCATTGACTTCAGCCATGTGACGCATTGGGAGACTGCTTCCCAATTCCCGGATCCTGACTACAAAGCGTCGGACAGCGGCGACAAGGCTCACACAGCTGCTGGCGACGATGTTTAAGCTTCCAAATTCCCGAGGGACGGCGAAGAATCTACGGCGAGGCTCCCAAAGCTGACGGCGACAAGGCCTCCGAGACCGGCGACGACAAGTCCCACTCGGCGACTGCGAAGCAGACCAGCGACGATGCCTTAACTACTGATCGCAAATCCGATCCAGGCGCAACAAGTGATGCAAAGCGCCGCTCGGATGAGGATGCCTCGGACGAGGTAGACTACAGCGAGTCGGACCTGGAGTTGGGCAAGGTCAACGACCCAAGCACTTCACCCAAGCTCACAGGGCAGCAGCGGCGTCTCCATCCGAGGAGTCCTGCAACGCCTCGCAGTGCCGCTACTGTAGCCTCCAAGCGGGAAGTCAAGTCATCGCCTATGTCGGCGATGGCGATGACGTACCCGAGGATCTGCTAACCGCTAGCACCTTCACGATCGCGCCGCGATATGAGCGCGGCTGCTGCGCAGCGGGGAACTTCGAAGAGCGAGCACGAGTCAGAGGCGCATCGAAACAAGGACCAGCTGTTCGTGCTGCGATACTGAGCCGTACAGGAGTACCGCGAGTACCTTCGACAGAGTCGTGAGCCGGGTAAGATGGTGCAGCACTACGACGAGTGTCCCGTCGTCCTTCACGACGTCACGGGCCTCGCCCGCCAGGCTAACGAACGTTAGTTCACAGGCTGGCTGCATCACTTGGGGTATTCCTTGCCCGAAGTTCACGGACTCGCCATATCGTATCGACTGGCTGGCTCAACGGCGCCTTCGCTACCGCATGGCGAAGTCCATCGTGGACGGCCAGTGGCGCAACCGGTATCTTAAGCGCTCGAAGCCCACCCCGAGCGTTATCCTCGAGGAGGTTGTGCAGGTAATCTAGAAGTGTTGGTAGTCGCAGCTGGTAGAACCGTTCAGTGTTCTTGGCGCGGTTCAAAGGAGCGATCATAAGCGGACGCGAAATCGGCGCAGTTATCCGAGAGACGGCTACCAGCCTCCCACGTGCTTTGAGCCTCTGGATTGCCACGCCACTTCACCAAGTATTGGTAGTGACCGCTACGCTCGCGACGCCTCAGATTCCTCTCTTGCGAGGTCGCTGCGCTCCATCGAGTCGACGGTGAACCACTTGGCTCCAAGCGTGGCTCAGCTGGAGCATTGTGCAGGTGATCGCCTGCGGCAGCTCGATCGCCGGAACGGGAACATCCGGAACGCGCTCTATCAATGCTTGAGATAGAGGGCTGCCGCGAGTGACCGTGCTGAGCTTCTGAAGCACTTTGATGGATCCGCGACCTCTACTGTCGCGTCGAGGCGTTGGAGAGCCGTACTCCTCATACTGCCTCGCCACCTGCCGCAGCGGCCGCTCCTCCGCAGAATATAATGGAGATGATGGCGAGTTCGTTTCGCCACTTCGCGAATTCGTCGGACGCTCAAAGTCATTCGCCTCGGCTTGGTGATACGGCTTGAGAAGTTCCACATAGAATGTCGGGTGCGTGGCCATAGCCGACGGCAGGTCCAACGTGTACGCGTTTCCATGGACCCCAAGGACCGTGAACGGCCCCACAAACCGTGGACGAAGCTTCGTGCTGCCCACTGAAGTGACCGCCTGCATAGGGAGATTTTTAGCGTTTAATACATAGGACCTGGTCCAAGTATAAACACGTTCACGTTCCTTAGACCATGGCGACCACTGTTTTTCTTCTGTGTGTCTTGAGCAGCAGCCTTTGCGTCCCGGACGCGTTGTCTTACGGCTTTACCAGTCTCGATGAACGCCAACAGGTTCCGTTTGACTGACGGACGCAGGCCTTTAAGGCCCCGCGGATCTTCGGCGTCAGCCTCTCCCCACCCAAATTAGATATCGGATGTAACGACAGCGGCGTACGCGGATGGCGTAGCCCGTTAACGTAGAATGGGGTAAAACACGTCGTCGAATGCACAGCATTGTTTAGCGCGAACTCCACCTGCGGCAGGGTTAATGAGTTAATCTCAAACGCAGCTCCCTGAAGTTGTCGGTCCATGTTTCGCTGCATCTCAAGCTGAGCTTTATGTTGTCGCTCTTGAAACGCTTCTTCCTGTTCCTTGAGCTGCGCGACTGCTTCTTGGTGCTGGCGCATCACGTTCAGATCTATTTGTGCCGCTCCAGACGAACCCGAAGAGTGCGAGCTTGAACGTCGTGACCGACGCGTGCGACTTGATAGTGTCCGCGTTGAGTGTCCAGGCGCTCCTGCACTCAGGCTCGACTCACTAGGCAATGGATCTGAGGTTTCATGCTTGACCGCACGTCACGCTGTGGACGATCGTCGGCCAGATGTTGTTTCAACGCTCTGAAGGTCAACGCTCTCCGAATCAGCCATGTCCACATCATCTTGGTCAACTGCAATTGGTCGCGCTGAGATCACCGTACGCGTCACAAATGTTCCGCCGTCAAGACCTACGTCCATGCTTCTTTCAGCTTGAATCATCATCATCACAGGGACAGCTACTGATTGAGGTATGTGCGCTGAAGCAGGATGCCCCAGAGACATCATCGACGAACTGGACGAACTGTTCCTGGATGTCTGAGCTTCAGACGACGTGTCATATGTTGTTCCGCTTGAGGTCCCCGAAGAGCCGATTAAGCTTGGAATGGAATCGGAGATTCCACTTGATGCGTTCAGGCTCCCCGCACTTCGGATACTCATGACTTGATCTTCTGCGTTTGAGTCAACATCACCTGCTGGACGCAGAGAGTTATCAGAAGGAATCGAGATGCAGTGACGAGGCGGTTTGCGTTGAGGACGCTTCGCGTCAGGCTCGCTCTCAGGTGGTCCTCGCGGACTCCTGAGCACTGTGATACCTGCAAGTCTACAGAGTGAAGCAAACGAGTTTCCGAGTAGCTCCACTTCGTAATCTGACCTCAATCGATCTTCGCTTTCACCATCCGCGTTCAGTGTTAAAACTGGTTGGTGTTTCACTGCGTTCAAGACTTCGGTGGGGTTGAGCACGTCTGCGTTCGGGATTGTCTTGAGCGCCAGACCGACAGTCAACTGTTTCCACTCTAGAAGCTCAATCGTAACAAGTTGTTTAACTTCTTCAACCACTGAACAGACATATCGTGGTTCGATCTGAGAAGCTCGTGTGCGATACCAGTCTGGAACCACATTGATGAATTCAATTCCAGCCTCGAAGAGAAGAGTTTGTACGAGGGCGGCACATTCGCGCGGGGTCAGTTTGCTTGAGTGGCCGTGACTGCGGTCAGGTCCTCGGCGATTCCAAATGTTCTGCGTTCAGGGTTCAGCTCGACAATCCAGGCAGCATCCAAGTTTGGCAGAGCCATTCGGTGTCACAGATAGTCCGACGTCCTCATCGCAGTCTCCAACCACGCCGCAAAATCAAGTGTGTGATGTCGGCCAGGCATACACAACGTTCGGAGGGGCAACCAGTCCTGATCGCACCTGCTCCCAACGATGAACTTGTCGAGAAATGAATTCCTTCACTGTCACCTCGCCCCGCGAAGAGTCTGGTGTTCTTGTAACCAAGTCTGAATTCATCTCCACATTCGAGCTTGAACACATATGTGCGTTCAGCTCCTGGTGCGCGGATTCTTCGTTCAGGGTACTGATAGGTGCCATCTCAGGCACCGAAACTGGACTGCAACGAGGGTTCATGTGATGACGCCATCATGCGTGAAGACACATTCGCATCCTCAAACGCCATTATTTCGACAATTGGTGGCTCCTTCTTGACCTGCACCTCCTCAGCGTACTCCTTCTCTTCTTCAACCGGTAGCAGAGTGTCCAAAATCGATCTGCAGCCGGGGTCTCAACCTCATGGGCGCCTCCCACAGACGCCTGCGCAGACTCAATCGATTGACCCTGCTCTTCGGGATGCGTTCAGGCTTGACCTCTGAATGCAGGTCGCTGTTACCAGCTTCTTCGGTCGACACCAAATCGTCCGCAGCTTCCGGCTCAGCAACCGACTTGTTCTTCAACTACAACCGCCTTCGCTTTCCGTTCTGCTTGCAGTCGGGCACGTCGTTCTCGGGCAATCGTGTCAAGGTCCTTGTGCTCTTCCGCAGGTAGTCCTTGCGCTCGGCGCGACAAACGTGTCGCCTGTCCGCCCTCCCTTCAGCTTGCCTCGTCCTCCCGCCGTTAGAGAGTACCAACTATCCAATTCCTACTAATATAAACAACTCCGGTGAAATCCTAGGACCCCAAATCCGGGCACGCGCACCAGTTGTGACGAAGTCGATGAAACTTTCTTGCCCAAATGTATTGCGGTAGCCCAGACTTAGTCCTGAAACTTAAGCATCGGGGTGTAAACCCTGAACGCAGCTCCTTGAAACCGCAATTCAGAGTGTCGTGGCACCTTGTGTAATCCCTATCGGCGTCGATTAATTCGGGGAGCCTGGATTTGCCACCAAATGAGTTGTCCAATACAAATAGGCCTTGAAAATGTCGGGCGTAACATTCACTTCCTGAACGCACTTCTCTAATATCTGAATCCGGATCCAAGAACCCAGAAGAAACACCACTTTCAGATAACCAATACACATACAGAGTTATATACAACAAACAGCGGCTACTTATTCTTAAAGACCCTTGAGCGGTGGGTCTGAACGCCAGTCAACTAGGGCTGCGTTCAGGGTACATATCAACTCTGAAGCCCTTTCACACGTGCACCACCCTCAGATGAGGGAAATAACACACACAAATACAATCCAACTTTGAACGCAGTCTATCAAATATTCCTGTGGATGACTGCTCCTAATCGGGAGGAGTTAGGAGCACTCTCACCGGAGCACCCAGGCAGATAAAAGCCGAAGCACATGGCGTTAGTGCTGGTGCAGAGAGCCAACAAAAATATCTTGTTGAGTATGTCCCAAATATATCTTTGCTCAGGCGTACTTATGTAAGAGGATAACGAAGGGAAGAGATGCCTTCGCCATTTCACTATTTCGTGACATTAATAAACACCTCCTTACAACCTCCACCGTCTCTTCGCTACAGCCATGTCCGCTCCTCTCGTGAACTAATCAACTCAAGTGAAATTTGGTGACCAGGACAAGTTCTTCATTCCTGCACCTCCCCACTAGCAGCTCAATGTTCCTGTAAGTAGAGTTCTTGATCTAGTTCCACGCGACAAAAGACGTCGGCTGCAATCACAGTCGCAACCGCATCGTGCAGGATACGGTGGGAACAGTACTCGCCGTGATCCGTCAGGGTTCGAATTGGTCGGCCAGGTGGAGATGTTGTCTAGCGCAAGCACGTCAGAAATATCATTTCAAGAGCTGCTCGACAAACCTATGATGACTTTGCGAATGCATTTCTACCACCCCGAACGTGGGGCTACGCTGGACTACGTGAATTGGAGGATTACATATGTCAGTCAAGTACGTTTTAACATACTTGACTGAAATTGACAATTTCATAACATTTGAAGCTTACGTCTTGATATTTGAAAGTTACCGCTGGTCCGTACTTGGGCGTCAACGGAGAAGTTGAACTTGTTTGACTCTCTGTACCAGCACTAACGCCATGCGCTTCGGGTTTTTACTGCCCGGGTGCTCCGGTGACGGTTCTCCCTATCTCCTCCCCTACTAATCACCCAAGAAGGTCTTGTCAATATGAAATGAAACACCACACGCAGCGGGATCAACTAGAAAATGGAATGCAAGGATCACGTCAGACACCTTCGTGAATGATCCCCTCACAAATGGACTTGAATCTTTTAGGAGTCCCGCACCGAACCGTCCTTAACTGATCGGTGGACCCGTTTCCTGCTTGTCGGAAGCCCTTCCTTGAGCGACTTGTGTAGTAGGGGTAAACTAACTCTGATTGTTATCTTTGCTAGCCTATCGCTAGCTATTCGTAAATGGTATCTTGTTGTCTTCGCTCTTCGATGTTCTTCCGTGTTCTTCGGTGTTCTTCTGTGTTCCTTCATTGCGATCTTCTGCTTTGACTTGATTTGATTATACTGGATATTGACGTTGACACTTTGTGGGTTGATCTTCCCATGTCTTTGTGTTTGCTGGATTCTTGACATCCTGAACGCAGGTGTTTTCCACCTACGCTCAGGGTTCTTGACCCTGGATAAAACTTGAAACCGATGTGTACGGCCTCACAGAAAAGGATGACCTTGCGCACACATGATAATTTGCACGCTCAGGTATCTGCGTTCAGGACGATCTGCACAGGAACAAAAGTGCATCCAAGGTCTTGCAGCCAAAGGTACGCTCACTATAGAGGCTTCACACGGTATTATTTTCTTGGTTTTCTGCTTCACTCGGTATTTGTAGGCACGGCGAGTTCCGGGTACATAACTATGTGTGCATTCAGACTTTAGACGAGGCAGGACACCACATACAAAACGTTTGCATGGGCGTTTTCAACTCCAGATTGGGTTAACCCGCTTAAGGACGGGGGCGATCTGGACATAGATCTGCGTTCAGGGTTTCGGGCCCTGACCGCAGTCTTCCAAAGCTAAAGGGCCCATCTTAAAGCCTGGTCGCATCCGCTCCGCGGAACACCATGTCGCACTTGCGCAAGGCGCATAGCCAGTCCCGATAATTTGTCAAGAGCCAATCAAATATCAGGATAATTCCAGGTCAGCATTCACTGGGTGACTCCAAGAGAAAATTGTACTCAGTCTCGTGATGAAATCCATGCTCACCGAGCGCCAGGAATCGGCCGGCACCGGCAAGCTCATCAAGAGATCCGACGACGAGGGAGCGGGTTTCACACGTTGGCACGTATCGCACGTCTGCACGTACTTACGAATCCACTTGTACTTGTGAGGCCACCAGAAGTTGCGCACCACGGACGTGTACGTCTTCTCACGTCCAAGATGGCCGCTGAGCGGCGTGTCGTGTCCCTCGTAGAGTACGCGATGCCGCAATTCCTCGTCGTTCGGGACGACTATTCGAGGCTCGTCGCCTTCATCGACTTGGTAATAGAGAAGACCTTCGACCAGAGAGTAGCAGTGCAACCGCGAGCGCTGCCGCTTCACCACTGCCTTGGGTGTACCGAGTGCCTTAACGAGATCAGCCAGATCTTCGTCCTCGGCGGACGCGTCTCGCAGAAGCTCATAGAGCCGAGACTCGAGGTACGCAACGTGCGCCAGCTCGTAGTCCAGACGTCGGGACAGTGTGTCCGCGAGGACGTTCTGCTTTCCTAGCTTGTACTCCACCGTGAAGTTATACTCCGCGAAGAAAGATAGTCACCGCGCCATGCGTTGGGAGAGGTGAGGCGACGACGTCGCAGTCCGCAAGGACACATGGTCTGTATAGACCACAAAGGGTTACTGCTAGCACGTGTACCTGAAACTTCACCAGCGCGTACTTCATAGCGAGAAGTTCCTTGTCGTGGACAGGGTAGTTTTTCTCTGCCGCATTTAGTTGGCGCAATCGGAACGAGACCACTTGCTCTCTGCCATTGGTATCGACTTGCAGAAGTACACAGCCAATGGCGAAGTCCGATGCATCTCACACCACACTGAACGAGCGATCGTCGTCGGGCAAAGCCAAGATCGGAGCGCTCTGCAAGCTTCTTTTGATAGTCTCAAAAGCTTGCTGATCCTTGTCGTTCCACGACCATTCTGTGTCCTTTTTCAGGAGGTTGGTCAGTAGCCGCGCCAACTCCGCATAGTTGGCACTGTACTTGTGCAAGTAGTAGGATAGTCCAAGCCACTTGCGTATATCCTTCTGTGACACGGGAACCGGCCATTGCGCGATCGTCCACACCTTATCTGGATCCGCGCGGATGCTGTCCTTGTCAAGGAAACATCCCAAGAAGGGAATCTCTTCGGTGCCGAAGATGCACTTGTTGATGTTCGCATACAGGCGATTCTCGCGCTGTTCGATGTGAGCCTCGACGACCGTCTTGTTTTCCGACGCACTACTGTGCACGAAGATATCGTCGAAGTATGTCTGTGCGAACGCTCGCATCGGCCGGAAAAATTGCGTCACCAGACGATTGAACGTGAGCGGCGCATTTGACAGCCCCTGGGGCATCACGAACCACTCCCCAACATGGAGTACTCATCGCTGTGAGGGGGACATCGGACTCGCGCATCAACAGCTGATAATAGTCGTCGACCATGTTGAGTGCGCTGAAGATAGTACATCCTGCCATGTTGTTCTGCAATACGTCCTTCCGAGGAATTGGCGTGGACGCCGGTATCGTTGCTGTATTTAACTTGTTGAACGCGTGCACCATGCGCCACTTCCCGTTGGGTTTCTTCACGCAAAACGTCGGGACGAGTGTGGCGACTTCGACTCGCGCACCATGCCTGCGGCATACTTCGCTGCGAAGAAAGGGTTGATTACGTCGACTTGCTTGTTCGGTAGTGGCCACTGGTGAGTGGTGCAGTTCTTGGTGTCCGGCACCAGGTCGATTTCGTGCCGAACCCCTCTATCGGGAGGCAACATCGACGGTCGGTCATTGCTGACGACATCCGAGAACTCCATCTGGAGAGGGTAGTACGGGTCCGACGGGTTCTTCAGGATGGCCGCGCTATACCTTTTCTGCCTCAACGAGGGCCGCTCATCGTCAAGCACCTCCGGGTCCATGACCGAAGAGGTGTTCAGCTCGACCGAGTCGTGTTCGCGATGGATGAGGAGCATCTTCTCGAACTCGCATGCCTTCAGTGAATCCAAAATTTCCACATATGAGATCTCTTCCAGCTGCGTGTAGCTTCGCTACGGTAGGCAGGGGAGCCAGATTCACGTCTTCCTTGCGTTTTCTCCCGTGAAAACATCTAACACCACTGGTGTGGTCATCTTGACCGAAGGGACTGCCCCGCGGTGTGATCTTGCAGCGGCTGACCCAGCCTGAATGTCTTCCAACGTGGAGTCCCTGCTCGACCACGCTTCGTTGCGCGAGCTGACCCAGCTATGACGCCTTTGTCATCGCCGGCTCCACGGGCTTGAGCGACGCTCTTGATCTTGAGAGATCCATCAGTCTCATCGTGAAACACACACGGAACCTGTCCCCTCCTTTTTCCGAGACGGGGTTGTGCACGAGCATCGCATGCCACGCGGCAAACGGCACTGCACAGGTACTACGGCAGTACTCGAGCTGCCTACGTTGCCGTCCGCGTATCTTCGAGAGCTCAAGAGCCCTCGGTGGATGTGGGAGAATGTACGAATGATAAGAAGAGAGCTGGACGACACGCAAGGGATGCGTCAGCTAAACAGCTTAGTCCAAGTAGGACCACATCTAACAAGCCGCAGTGGCAGACGAAGACCGATGGAAGCCTTCCAAGCAAGAACGCTGCGCAGGACGCAGGAGCAAACCCGAACGATGGCAAGGCTGCTTTCCAGCAGTTAAAGCGGTACTTGCTGCAAGGGGCGAGGCAAGAGTACGTGATTTGAACGGTCATCCGCATCGGAGACCTGGCGAGGAATTGGAGATTCCAGCGTTGGGTGAGCGCTTGCGCCACGCAGGAGCGCGAACGGAGCAACAGCTCCAACAACTGAAGCAGGAGTGGAATGATGAACTTTCGGAGGCGCAGAGGGAGAAGTATCTAAACCTGCAAAGCTACTGGGATCTACGACAAGCAGAATATGGACGAGGACTGTGCACGGTTGTCCAATGATTGGTAGTAGATGAGAAAATAAGTCAAGGCGAGGTTGAGACCCGGTTGCTCTTCTGACATCTCCAAGGGGAATGCAAACGGCAGCAGCAGACACAATCTTGACGAGGACGGGGACCACGCACGGTGGGGCAGTCAGCCAAGGGCTCAAGCAGCATTCAGCTAGGAAGAGCGGATGAGGATGCGGGAACTGTGTCTGCGCCAAGTGGAGCGTGAGATGGAGCTGCGGCAGAGGACAGCGGAAGAGGACCAAGCATTGGTCATGATTCTCAACCACGAACTGGAATTAGCACGACCTCCTGTTTTCTCATCCAGTCAATGGATGCTGAAGAGCTAGCGGTCTTCACGGATCTGTTGTACGTAATTGAGTACGCACTTGGCGCCTGGGCAGCGATTCGGAGACATGTCGAGAGAAGCACTCCTTAGGCTGGTTAGTGCTGGAAGAGAAGCGGCTCCCCAGCACAAGCAGGAGGGCGCGGACTTCAAAGGAGCGATGTCCAGGATCACAACGGACGTTGGAAAGCGACTCATAACAGTCACGTTTAAGGGAACGAGGTCCGCTGATCGGTGTGTGGGATGGAAGCTGCCGTTCGCAGCGAAGTCACTGCCCTTGTGGACTACAAGCAGCAGCGGGAACGAGCGAAAGAAACGAAGGCGCTGGTACAAATGGCTTTTTATAAATTCACTGTGTCGGTGCGCAAAGGACAACTGACCTCCCGGGATATGTTCTGGCTGCTGACGAATGCGCTGAAGTTGCCTGTGCAAGAGATGAAGCACCCAGATGAGTCAGCAACAGCAGGGGTGAACAACAAAGAATGGAGTGTCACGATCAAGTGCGCCGAGTGCCCGCCCAAACTGCGCCACATTGTATTTGTACACATTGAAGACGTGGAGGTAGTGGTTCACCACCACACGGTTCATACCAACTGGCCGTGTAGGACATGTCACTCGCCAGCGAAGTAAATCAGAGAGATACGGAGATAGAAGATGAAGAGATGAAGACGGAAGACTGCGTGCCGCCGTACTTTGGGGCAGAGTCGGCGGCAGCTGAAACCACTGCGGTTCCAACGTTGGAGCGGCTACAGCACGCCTCGGCATGGCAGTGGACGGATAGTGAAGCGAAAGGGGACGTGAGGATGGCAGAAGACGACTACCTGGGTAGTGAAGGTTTGCGTACGGCTGCAACTCACAAGCGAAAGAACAACAGCGCGGCGGCGGCTACCAGCGAGGCTGGAAGAGGACGCTCGTCGACTAGGCGGATTTTGAAGAGAGGCCAAGTTGGGAGAACTCGAGAACAAGACGAGCGTCCGTCCAGCTCGGCCCTCATCGAGGAAACGCGGAAGCCGATGCAGAGAGATTCGGTGTCGCCGAAGCGCCAAGCGCTGGCAGAGTGGCGCAACAACGAGACGCAGCCACGAGACAAAAGGAAGAAGAAGGTAAAACCGACAAGCAGCTCGGCAGGGCGACAGGCATCCTACCACCAATGCTGATCCTCCGATGGTTAAAAAGAGGGAATCAATTTGAGGCGGTCAACTACGACAAGGAGCGATTTCAATGCTACGAAAGTCAGCTAGGGCAACTTGCTGACGTACGCAATGCATTACAAGTAAAACATGGCAGAGCTGCGATAGATACTCAGCCTTACGACCCATTGAAAACCAACAAGGCGGCTGGTATCGAGCTCAAAGCAATAATAAGGGCAGCTAAGATGCGCAGGCAATTGCAGACGCAGGAAAAGAGGAACTAAGCCTGCAGGTGGAGGGATTGGATCAGGGGCTGGAAAAGTGGTTCGTCAGTAGATGCGCAGGCCGACAGTTTTGCTGTGCCGTTTTCCTCCACATAGATCACATAGATAGTTTCCCTCGCGCGCATGGACAGCCTTAATTTGTGCAGGTCTCACCCAAACGTTTCTGGCTACTATGGATGTTATCGATTTCTTACGGTGGGCGACATAGTGCTCGGCAAGCAGGCAAATCTTGACCTCTTGCCCACAACCTTCAGGTGCCGTCCATCCAGTGGCATGCAGTTACACCGCCGCTCCTTTGCGTGAAGCCTGCCTGGTTGGCAATATACCCATTGATAACCCGCTTCTTCAGCGCATTAGCTGCCTCTGTCACTTCCGAAGTCAGGTCCATCAATCCCTCGCTTTGGTTGTAGAGCGCTGCATAATAAGGCAGCCACCCGCACTGCCCCTCCTCCACGATGGGAACCACTGCACCTCCCAATATTCCCAACCATGTCTCGAGCAATGCTCCAGCATCCATCGGTGGGTTTGTCGCAATGAAGATGCACTCTTTATCTTTTTTGCACACGGCGTCTATCCTTCTTCCCCCGCTATATCCTTTCGACGGCCATGAGCCTGTTCGCTCTCCGGTTCCTTGATTATTGCGCGGACCACACCTCGTCTTTACCTTCCTCCCCACCGACCGTTTTCGTCCTATCGCCTTGGAAGTACTGACGCATAAAGCGTTGGTACGTCTTTTTGGCGCTTCCCTTAGTGTCAACGACATCCAATTTGATAGCTACAGCGACCTTGCCTTTCATTCAACCCGTGGTGCCTTAAGCCTATCTTGCCGTCCAGCCCCCGCGTCTCGGAGGTCGCCCTGCTTCCTTTCCACCGGAATTATTCTTTTGGGTGAAAGCGATGTCGTTTTACTCGTCGCCCTTCTAGCGTTTTCCGCCTGCTTGAATGTCTAGGCCTGATTCCCCGTGCAAATGGTACTTACCGGATCTATCTGTATCCGATGCTCTCCGTCCTCTGTCGTAGAATCCTCGGTCTTGTAGGTTCCGCGTTGTCGCCCTTCCCCTACTTCCTGTCCCCATTTCTTCAAATTGCCCTGCTGCCGCATCGTCCTGCTTCGCTTCGATCGTTACGTGCGTGTCCGTCAGGTCACCCAACTCCTCCATCTCAATATCTGCCTCATAAGTGTTGCAATCTCCACCCAGTTCCGCAACTGGGGGCCCTCTTGCGTCGCATCCATCAGGAATTGTGTCCTCCTCGAGCTCCCAAAGTTCCTCCCCGTTGGTCGGCTCCGCTTCTCTCTGCTGCTCAGTCGATATGTGCTGATTCCATCTCGTTCACAGCGAAGTATATACTATTTCATGCGTCAGGATCTCGCTGCCCTCCTGCTTGCCACCCTCAGTCCTCGTGCCCTCTGCCGCGTTGTTATCTGGTCCGCTGCGCCTGTTGGCGCCACCCCTCAATATGGTCATAAGTTGAGCAATCGTCTTCGGTTGCCCACCGGCATCGTATTTTCTCCGGGCCGCACCTACAGTCGCTGGTCGTTTCCCCGTGCTTTCACGGCTTCCACATGATCAGCGTCTAATCTACCGGCTCGGGTCGGATGATCCGGCGAAAGACAAGTTCGACACGGCCAGTTAACTTGTATCAGGTGATGATGTAGCACGACTTCCGTCTCTGTCATTATGATGTACGACTTGTCACGTAGCTTCACCGGGCATTTCCCTCGCTTGACCTTGATTCTCCACTGTTTCTCATTTAATCTCACCCCGTGAGTTATGTCGTGCCCCATCGATTGCACTACAAGTAGAGCTGTCAACGTTTCGCACAAACCTCTAAACCTTGTAAACGTTTGCACAAAACTTTAACTCCTGCAGTAAAGTTTATATGTGGCCCACCTAAATTTGAGCGGTCGCTCAGGCTCTCGTTGAAAGCGCTCTGGTCAAGCTTCATCTATAAATATGAGCTCAAACAACAACAGGGGCGGGCTCGGACAAGCAGAAAACTCTGGGCCAGGGGCGCTAGCAACTCAGGGTGAAACGGAAAGCGGGCTCGGACAGGCAGAAGACGCTGGGTCAGGAGCGGCAGCAACTCAGGGAGAAGCGGAAAGGATTAACACAGCAGCACCATAGCCCAAGCAAGAAGAACAAGAGCTTGGATCTGCGCGGACTGGTCAAGCGGGCTCACTCGTAGGTGGAGCGTCTGCTGGCGTTCGCCGCCGTGGAAAGCACCTTCTCGGGATCAGTTTGCTTGATTTTCTCGATACCTAACCTGATGCCCGGTCTGCATGTCGTAGCTGGAGCAGTCCATGGTGAAGTTCGCGAACATGAGCGACCTCATGAGCCGCTCGCGTTTCCTGTTCGACGTGGGCAGTGAGATGTCAATGGCACCCAGACCCCTGGACGACGAAGACATCTCCCAGGGTCTTGCCATGCTGCGCATGAGTAGTGCCCGACGACACAGCAGCGTAATTTCGACCACGTAGACCGTGGAGCAGGAGCCGGTGCCAACTGCCAGTCAAGAGGAGCCTCACAAGAACGACTCGAACGAGACGGCCAAGACCAAACCAGCCGCCGCGAAGAAGCAGCAGGTTCGTCGACACCAGTTGTTTTCCCCAGGTGCAAGACCTGCACCGCGTTGTTACTTTCCCTTCGCGTCGATATTTTCCAACAAATTCGGCGACACATCACTGCTCAAGCTGGCAAGTTGAATGCAAGCAACAAATGTATATATATATTTAACTTGAAAAGTGCTATCGTTTCGGTGTCACCAGATATTTATCAGCGCTGCTCTTGAGCGGATGTACCTCGTCTTTGTTATCGCGTCCGATCAGATGTCTGCTGTTGTTCTTATAAATTTTGGCGACAAATGCCAAAACTTCCGCGCGGCAGCAAGTCCGACAAACCGCTAAAGTTCTGGTCGATGCGCAGAAAAGATGGGCAGGTGGTGTTTCCATGTAGGTGGCTGGGCGGGCTCGAGGAGCAGAAGCTTGGCCTTGATCAATGCTCCGACCGTCAGGACGCTCATTGCTCACAATGAGTTGACTTGCTTGAGCATCCCGCTTCTTTCGCTTAGCACAAGGACGACTAGGACGACTTGTCGTCCTAGTGCTATGTGGCGTTGGTGTTTCGCGAGGAGACGGACTGTACGTTCCCCATTGCTTGCGCGTGCGCGTGGACCGTTCTCGACTGCTTGGTTGCAGACTTGATGTCGGAGACCCTTTCAGTCTGAAAGGTCCATTCACTTGAACTTTGTAGGGTTTACAAAAACTTAGTCACGTAAACTGCGGGAGTTTAGAAACGTTTAGCAAACCCGGCTCTGAGTTTAGGCTGGCAAAGTTTCCGAGGTTTAGACCCCTAAACGTTGACAACTCTAACTACAAGACCCAGTCTTCTGTCCATGAGCCTGAACATGTCCTTGAACGTCATCACTCCTTTTTTGCACATCGGCTGTAAAAGAGTAGTCGATGTCAATCAGCTCGTTGGGTGAAGGCAGCTCTCTCCCGTCTGCTTTGGTATTCCATGAGTTCTATCATCAGCGAGCCCAAAAGCATTTTTCATCCCACCCACTTAGCCGCGGACTGCTTACCTTTGAAGGTCACCGTAAGTAGCCTGGCGTCTATGTTAATTGTGATACGGCACAGCGACCGAACGAAATTGATGATCTCCTCACGCTGCAGCGGTGCCGCGTCCAGTTTGGCCGTGATATGGGTCAGCACGAATTGTTTCGACATATTATCTGCCCCGGGGCTACATGCGCGTAGAGTGGGTATTCTAAGGCCAGGAAAATATCCGTGAAGCCTGCTATCTCCTTCGCCGTCATTGACTGCACTAGGAAGGTCGCAGCTGGCGATCCTCCAGCTCGTAATTCAAAATCATGAGTAAGGCCTTGTTCTCAACCTCCGTTGGTTCCCGTAGAGTACTGGTCTCCGCCGTGGCTCTTGTGCACAGATCATACATCTTCTGCTGCTCCACAGATCTCCCCTTCATACTTGGCAAGTCTAATCCCTGCTGGAAAGCTCCAAGATATGACCCCGTTCTCGCCTTGCATGCTTTCTTATCCTCCGTTGGTTCGCTTCTGCTCCCAAATGTAAAGAATCTGAGGCGGGTGTCATTTTCCGCCTGTTTTAGCCCTTCTCGCACTATCCATTGTGCCATCAAGGGTTGAAACCTTCGAATGTGTTGTACATTTTGCCTGTCCCAGAAAATGGTGATACCTTTGTACTGATCCTGTTGTGCCTGTGTTGGTGTGTTTGTCCACTCTTCTTGCATCCCAGTCGCAGTTTCCATCTGTCCCGCATTAGTTTAAGGTAGTTATCTTATTGCCTCGCCTTAGAGGTCATTCAGTTTGCCTACACGTATTGGGCTGGCGCCTGGTTGACTAGATAAGACTTCAACTGGGCGAAGACGGCTGTCCCATCTCTCGCGTTCGTCACTGCTGTAGCCATCCCTTTTCTCCGTGTGTGCCTCTCTTTTCGGAGCCTCCCTTTGTTCGGCTTAGTAGGTGTTGTCTTCCTGTCTCTCTGCTTGGTTGTATTTCCGTGTGGCAGACTGGCTGGCTTGTCATTCTTCTGCCCCTTGCCTTTTCTGCTCTTTTCTACCTCGTGCCATTCTCCTTCGGTGTCACCATCTTTCTTGCCCTTCTGCAACCCTTGATCCACCTTCCGCCCTACATGAGCAGCCTGGCCGCCTTCCTTCACGGGCATGATGTCTGCAGTTCTTCTGTCTGCGATTGAAGCTTCGCCGCCCTGTAGCGCAACTATGTATAATGGGGTTACACAAGCGCCCCTAGAAATCTGTAGTCTCTGTCGATCGGGCTTGGCCTCTTCGAGTCTTGAGCGGTCGCCGGCTTTTGGAAGTGTTCTGATTCAATCTCAATAATTCGGTGTGGCCAGTTCACACTGCCGAGCCTTACCCAGATGTACTTGAATCGAGTGGCCAACGTTGGCGGGTTGTGCTTGAAACGTTAATGTGTTCTCCGCAATATTCGCTGCCTTCTAAATCTTCATTCTGCAATTTGCTCCAAGCACCGCACACAAGACTCCGCCACCAAGCTCCTGTTAGCGTTCGCATGCTATCTCTTTTTCAAACCAGCTAGACCATCCAACCCGTAGAATTTGGTTAATGGAAAATGCCAGGGCATGTCCCGCGACCATCTTGACCAATCAGCACTATCCAAACCATCTCCACCACCTCCGACCCGGGAATCTGTCCTGCCCCCTATAGGCTAAAGTTTAGCACTCAAGAAAAACACCAAACACACAACTGACCCACACCAAGAAACCAGACTAACAGCACGATTGATGCTTTGTGGTGATGTAGAGTAGATCAAGGTGGCTCAGCGGCCTCAATCAAGCGCTATCGTCAGTCTCAGCAGCCAGATGCACACCGGCCACCGCTCGCGCTCACATCTCTACCGCGACAAGTCAACACAATGCAGTTGAGGTAAGAACGACAGTGTATTTAGCGTAACTCGTACTCGAGCAAAATAGCTGTCTAACGTGCTGTCACCACTCATACTTCGTCTGCGTGCGCATGTAGGATTGCTGCTGTCGCCCCCACATCTCTTCTTCTGGCAGCTTTTTGCACGCGATTTTGATTTGGTTTTTGTAGAGATGGCTGTGCAGATGGGGATTCAGCTTTCTTCTTGCGCGCTTGGGGCGGTATCGTAGTGCGTTGAGCGATATGTTGCTGGTTGGATACATTTGCTGGAATTTCTCGAAAATAATTGCCCGTTTGTTTGGAGCTTGAGGATGGAGACTTGAAAAAGGCCAGGTCTTCTTTTGTTGGTGGGGCCGTTGTAAGGATGTTGTAGCGTTGGCTGTCAGACTGGCGCGAATAGGTAAAACTGTGCGAGATGTCGGCTGTCAAACTCTGCTCAGTTTGGAAGCCTGTTCTGGTTCTGTCCAGTGTCTTGATTTGGTCGCCGACGCATTGGGTCCTGTGAATGCGACTTGATGAGCGCTTGGGCTTGATTGATCGCCTGGCAAGTGTGCCCCAGCAGCTTCACGTGTAGTTATTGGAGACGTTGTGTGTGAAACTGCTGATATGTTGGTTGCTGCTGCGTGCTTGCCGGCAGCAGCTTCAACTGAATCTCCGTCGGGGCGAAAGCCTTACTGGTAAGGGCTGTATGAATTACCCTTTTCTTTGCCTCGCTGATGTCCAGGTACGTTACCAGATCGTAAAGTGGTGGCTGTGCACCAAACATTTTCTCTCTACCTTCCTAATTTGATGATGGTGGAGAATCGGATTTTAAAGGGATGTATTACTGACCATAAACGAATTAGGTCATGGGGTAAATCATCACCTTGGTCACGGCGTACATTTGTTTGGTCACGTACAAATGCCGTGACCAAATTATCCATGATCACAGGTTGCCTTCTGCATCAGTTCAAGTGCAGCACATTGCTAAACTAGCAGCCAAAAGAAACAGCGATCAACCGAGAGAGCTGCTGATCTCGAAGCCGATATCGACGCCTGATTGTATAGGGGGCAGCGCTTGGTAATGCAAGACGCGTGCCGCTGAGGCAGCACGGCCAAGCCAGCGATAGGATTGGGCGAGTGGCACGCCGCGACAAGCATGAGTGGTTTACGGCGCCGACCGAGAATTGTTTTTAAGGAACAGAGGCACGCAAGAAGGAAGATCGAGAGAGTTCTGCTTTCTCAAGGCGCACTCGGTATGTAGTAAGTCCTACTGCTTGTCTCACTTTCAAATTTACTCTTTTGAACTCACCTTGCCCTAGTTATCGAGCTACCTGTACAACGACACCTGCAAACTACCGAAGGCGCGCTCATAGTCGTCCAGACCACGACAGCGAGATAAACACCTTCGCTACTCACTGACTGCGCGACAATCAACGCGACGATCAGCGCGAAATCGCATAGCACAACAAGAATCAAATGGTGCTTCGGGCAGCGACGCCTGAAGCACCTCGTTCAACATGAAGTCATACACCGACCCCAATCACAACAGCAGCAACAACATGTACCAAGTCCCGCAATGGTGTGACCAAGGTCTATTGCAAAGGCTATGAGTACACGAAAGTTAACGCAACCGAGGTAAAAATACAAATCGATGTAGTTTTTATTGTAAGCAAAAGTGGTGTCCAGGTATGATCGTGTTTTCAGCGGACACGATGACATACGAGTTTAAAACATGGTACCACACACGTGCCAACAAGGCTGCCCACGGGGTCATGCAAGTGACGATTCCGTCTGCACCAATGTGGCAGTACTTAAAAAACCGTGGCTGGAGAAGTATCCCGGTCTGAATAAAAAATCAATATCACTAAAATCAGTTTTTAAATATAAAAACGGATTATTGGGATTTTCAGAAACAATATAATACGAAATTGGACGAATACTTGCAATACAATTTACAAAAGTAAGTTCATACAGTTTTCAAGTCGTCGATCAAACAGCTGAACATCAGCGTGACGACTTTTTCGCAATACAAACTTGTGCCGTACTTATATGCTGTCGGCGAATTTTGAGCGGATCATGTTTGTGAGTGCAAACAGAAACTAAAGGTAGTGTGGTGTAGTGGCTTCCGGAAGATCGACAAGAAAGTGACGAGAACCGCGTCGAAGGTGGATACCTTCGAGATACCTACGGACCACTTCATGGGATGTATCCATCAATCATATCCGCACTTAGTCCGAAAGGAACGGCTCGACATTAGCAGAAAGGTCGACGATCGACAATCGACGACCAGCAGCCCACGACCGAAGGTCAGACGCAATATTGAACTATCGAAGAGTCGTACGCCGGAGAAGGCGGACAAAGCCAAGACGTTGGACACTACGCGAGGAAGCCACATGTCATCAACTGATGAGTGGGCGAAGAGGTAGGTCGAAGCTGCACGAAGCAAGGAAAAGTAGAGGTCAGTCACGAATTAGCAACCAAGAGCTCAAGGCAAATCAACCTTCTTTGGACACTAAGTGTTTCCGTCGTCTGTTTCTGTGAAATTCTGTACGTTCTTCAGTAGATCGAGGGAGACTCGCCGTGGTCTCAACCTCCAACCCGTGTCTGACAGGAAGGCACGTTAAACTCAAGTCCCACGAGGGCCGGTATTGCAACAAAGTTCCGCAAGGGCAGGAATTGTACCTCGTCGGCAACGACAACCAAGGAATAGTGTCTCGTCGGCAACGACAACCAAGGAATAGCGGCTCGTCGACCAAGACGACCAAGGAATAGCAGTGCGTCGACCCCGATAGCCAAGACAAAGCAAAGCAACCCTCTACGGAGAAGAAGTCACGTCTATATGAGAGACGCTACGACTTACAAGAGTCAACGTTCGCATGAAGGTTTCCACGCAGACTTCACCCCGCAGACGACTCCAGCATCGAACGCTTGAACACCCCATCCAACGCAATCACATTAGTCAAGTCACCGGGAATTCAGCGCACAGCACGCGACGTATAGTGTGTGAGGTGCGCTTTGTGTGTAGATCGAGCCCTCCAGAACGCAATTTCTGAGAGCCCGCTCCACCACAATAGTGCCGCGACCCGGGACTACTGGTTCTGAAGATGGGATTCAAGTAAAACTAGAGCCGGAAGCACGAGCTCCGACGACTCAAGGATCGTCGCCGGAAACGCAGCTCGCAATGAGATCCGACCCGCCACAGATTCCCGAGGGAGTGTCTGTGGCCCCCGACATCAAGGTCGAGGTGAAGGAGGAGTACGAAGAAAAGTACACAATTCCCGATATGGCTCCCCTGGAGCCACCACGGGCTCTGCTGCCAAGCAGAGCCCGCCTGGGTTATCGAAGGTAAGTCGTTCGTCGAAAGATGACCCGGTGTCCCACCAGACCCCAAAGAAAACATGCAAGAAGCCCATGCCTATGAAAGCGCCTGAGTCAGAAGATGAAGACCTGGCGAAGCCTCGAGCTCCTCTACCCGAACTAACAGCCAGCCTGGTCCATGAGTTTGGGTTTCAAGAACTCACCCGACTTCTGCAAGAAGATCCAGTGTTGGCACCCTCGACATACAGTTAGATGCTCATCTAAGTGGACCAGTGGCTGTACCCCAGCTCCACGAAGTCTTCCCAACGCTGGTGGCCATGAGGAAGTTGCTCGCCATGTTACATGAGGCAGGCCTGGAAGTCCGATCGCAAAATATCACATCGTTGGCATCGTTCGACGTTGAGGTAGTGCTGAACTCGACTCGCCGTTTGTTTCATACCCTGGGCGAACTCGTTGGAATATAGATGAAACGTGAACCTGCACTACGTCAAGCTGCGTCGCCGACTGGTCGACCGAAGGCCCACGGAAGCTTCACCGGATCTTCCCGCTATAGTTCAGTATCCTCGATCGTCGACGAATCCGAAAGCAACGCAAGTGTGCCAGAAAGGATGACGCTTGCTCCTGAAGCGACCCCGTTCAAACCAGCGATCTCTGTAGCACTGGCGCTTTCTCCGACGGTTCAACCCGAAGTGCGGGCGAACCCGCCTCCTCCGTTGAACGAGCCGAGTACGCCGTCATCGAATGAGCCTAGTTCCCAAGCGCATATGTTCCAGCACGCTATGGAAGCCCTCGCAAGAGGAATGGCGGGTATAGGCCCCGAAGGTGTCCATTACACGGGCATCCAGCTCGGACGTATCAATGAGGTCGGCCAGTCCAAGAATTACACCACAGACTGCTTACCCGGCCGACGATCCCGACGATTTCTCCGATCTAGGAACCGAGACTGGGGAGAGATCACACCCGGCATTTGTGTCGACAAACGCGTCCGGAGGGTCTTCGACCCGTATCCGCATCTCCGCGACATCTGATCTCAAGGTATTTAGTGGACGTGACGCCACCGAAGAAAAGTCACGCACATGGCTCAACAAGTTGCAGTCGGCTGCGAAGCGAAACGGCATGTCACCTTCAGAGATGTGTTTACTGGTGAACGACCTGATCTCGATACCTGCACGTCAATGGTATCTTCAATTGCGTCGTGACATCTGAACGTCGTGGAACGAGCTGTCCTCGCAATTTCAATACCAGTATTGTGGAAAGGAGTCTCCGTCGAACGAAAATATTATCATGCAACGAAGCGATCGGATGAAAATCCCCTAGAGTACTTGCATCGATTGAACGTTGCAGGAATCCGGGCCAAGCTGAAAGTCAAGGATGCCACGGCTACTGATCGTCGAGAACACGTCGAACACTTCATCGACACTCGGGGTTCCAACGAACAAGCGTTGGCCGATCAACTCATTGTGCTGAGGATTGAGGATGCAGAAGCACTCGAACGAGTGCTTCGTTCTCGTCAACGAAGCCGTGACCGACAAGGAAAGTATAACCCATCAAAATTCCGAGCGAAGAATCCACCTCCTCCGCCCGCCAAAGCTGTCGATTTGCTACGAGCACAAGAGGATGACGGAGTCGACGAATACCCGATGGTGACGCAACTCGATCATGAACGTCAAGATGAGTCGGCGATAGTCGCAGCTGTAGCCCCTACGAGCAATAACGAAGAGCGTTCGACGGAAACACGTCCGAAGCCCCAATGCACACACTGTGGCCTCACGCTGCACAAAAGCGATGACTGCTGGACGATCATGACGTGCAGCCACTGCAACAGGTGGCACCCCTCGGACCGCTGGCTGAAGCTGTGCAAAACATGTGGCGAAATGCATGAGGCTGGGGCCTGCCGTTTTGTAGAATTCTTCAACGCGATGCGACTATGGTATGTGCCACAGCGCCACGCCGGAATGCTACCGCCCGATGCGAAGAAGATGTTAAACTAGATCGCTCGCTGGGTTTGAATCCAGTACGAGACGATCGATCAGTGAACATCTATGCATATATCGGTACGACGTCGAGAACAACAGTTAGTGGAGACACGGCAATAGTTTAAGATAATATACCGGGTGCACGTACGTCGAAAGTGATGAGTGTCAAGCTCCTGATACCGATGTGTTCAGCAGAGCGGCGGTCGTCGCCGTGATGAACTTGTGGCCTGGGGAGAAGCGTGGATATTGGAAGACGCACACTCCCGGCACGTTCTTCAGCCAAACGAAAGTGGTCGGCAAGGTCGACGACAACCGCGCAATCTTGATGTTCGATTCAGGAGCCGAGGTGTCCCTCATGGACACCACTTTTGCTCGTAAGGTAGGATGTGTGATCGACGAAACTATGACGAAAGATTGTTTGGGAGTTGGAGATACGCCGTATGAAACTCTGGGTCGAGCGATGATTAAGATCACCTTGGCCGGAAACTTGGTGTATCGATTTAACGTTTGGGTTGGAGATCTACCAGGACAAAACGTGTTGTTAGGGATGGATTTTGTGGTCCCAGCAGGCATTCGTGTGGACGCAGGAGATGGGTCAATATGCTTACCAGACGAAGTGCGCATTCGCATGTTAGGACGGCGAGAGTTGTTCAGCACCAAACGTCGACAAGTATGTCCTTCGACGCCGCTCTGGATCGAGGTTGGTCAGTCGTGCGACGTGCCTATGCGCCCGGACCACAAGGCAAACCAACAGCTCTGGGTTAGCCGGGGAAAGGGATGGACACCCACGGTGTTGGAAAATCGAGGCGGAAAACCAAGGTACATACGTCTCACCAACATCAGTGATCGACCAGTGACAGTGGGCACGTTGAACAAGCTGGGTGTGTGGATTGGCGATAATGTTGTTCCTCGAGACTACGGTTTTGTAACGACGAAATCCAACAGGTACGCGGAGTGGCAGAATCTAGTATTTGGTGCAACCCGAGAATTCGACGGAACACCGATCGTCGAAGAAGACAAGTCCCCTTCGGTGCAACGTGTAGAATATCCCACTCCAACTGCGATACTAAGTCGGACTTCAGCCGAGGATGATTTGAACCTCAAGGAGGCCGAAGATTCGCCTCGCGTGCCGATCGTCGCAGCAGTAGAAGACCGAGATTCGCCCAGTCAACAACAAGCCGAATACACTTTCGCCGAAGGAGCTCCGCTACCCGACGTCAGTCAGGAGTCCGTGCAGAACTGTTCTGCGTCAGAAACACCGGAGCCACCGTCGGTCCCAGCAGACTCGACGTCAACGCCCATCGACGAGGACGTGGTTTGCTACCACGAAGAAAGCGATCTCTTTGCAGAAGATGTGGAGCAGGAAATGGCGGTATTACCAGAGGTGCTAATGTCTCTGACTCAGGAAGTGAAGATCGAGGACTTGAAGGTCGGCATGGCCGATAATGTCCCGTCCAAGATTGGCATTCGAGAGCCGGAACAATTACGTCGAATCATCTGGAAGAAGAAGCATTTGATGAAGTTTCAGTAGATTCTGGTTTGTACCTGTGAGGAGGGATGTCATCTTGCTACAAATCATGAAAGTCGGAGGGAAACTACACCCGAGCCTCACCCTGAGAGCGGTGACACTACCCTAAGCAGAGCTAGGTGTGACCCTGCTTGGTCCTGGGTCTCAGCCCGCGTGCTGCGCACACGGACCTTTAAACCGCAGGCGTTGTTTCGGCTTGCCGAGCAAGTTAACTTTCACCCTCTTTCTCAGGGCGATGGGATTACCGTCAAAAGCAAGCTTTAGGTCGCCCACCTGCCGAGTTGTACTAGTGTATATGGCGTTTTGCAACGATTAATTGGCCCTTGCCAAGAGATTCAATACCAGACGATTTTGGTGCAAGATTTTGTCAGCCCATGCCTCAGTTGTGTTGAGTGCTTTGCCACGCTATTACGGTCTTGTGAATTATATAAGACCGACCCTTCACGACAGCACATATGATGCGTCTTCTTTTGAACTCATTATTTTGGCTTCTTTCTCGTTTTTGTACATTTTTATCTGCTGTTTGTACAGTATACTACTACTGGTAGTAGTAAGTCTTATACTGTAAGAATACTTAGAAGTTACTTAGAAGTTACTTAGAAGTAGCAGATGTTGAAGCCGAACGGGTGCTACTGAATGGGATTGGTCTTGTTAGCGAATGCACGCTAACTGTTTTCAACCCTTCAACCTACCAGCCAAATCACCCATGGGTACATGGTACGTCCTGCTCCGAGCTATTTCCTACGATGGATGCACGAAGTCACTTTGAGGAGCCCGTGCGGTGACTGCTGTCCGGAGATGTGTAAATTTACAATTGATCGCAAAATGTTTAGCTCTATTTTTATTGGGAACACCCTCGTTAGCAGCGCCAAACCATGATGATCCTGGATAGCGTGTCGGAAAAGCTGCGCTCAAGCATGTGCGCACGCTGGAGCTGCTACAGAAAACACTGGATGAAAATGTCGAGCTGCGGGAACGCGTCGTGAAGCTTCAAAAGGTGCGTATGGCTCAAATGGCTGTGATACTGGGCATTAACCGACTTCCGTTTTGATAGGGCACGCTTCACCTTGGTCAAGGACTCCCGCGCTCGAATTTGTCGTCTGATCTGGGGGAAGAAATTGAGCATCTCAAAGAAGAACACATCTGTAAGCTGAAAGAGGTCGAGGAAGCTACAAATGCGAAGCTAACCGAGCAAGCAAACGCAATTAAAACACTTTCAGCTGCAAACAGTAAGCTAAAGAACGATATGATCACGATGGACGTTGCCTTACGTGACGCACGCGGTACACTAAAACACGAGCGGCAGACCTGGAATGAAGAACGTACACAGTTTGAAGCTGCCATAATTGAAGCGACGAAGACTCTACCACCCGCAAGCCCCAATCGTTTCAAACGATTTCAACCGCAAACCGAGGGTATGATTGAGGACGAGAAGTCGAACCAAAAGCTTGAAGCGGAGCTCGAATTGAGTCGACAGGCTTGCAGAACTGCTGAAGCTGCGCGTCTGTCAGTCGAGACACAACTTGTCCAAGTGAATAACGACTTCGAGCGTGTATTCAAAGAGGCTGCATCTCAGCGAGAGCAAATTGCAGCTCTGCAGACACAGCTCACTGCGACACAAGCACACCAGAAAACCCTGGTCGAGGAACTTAAGACCGTGCGTGAGCACAAACGAAGTCTAGAGGAGAAACCTGCAAAAGGGCGACCGCTAACAGCAACGTCAAAGATTTTGCTTCAGCAAAAGACGCTGCTTACCCGACTACAGGACACGGAAGAGAGCTATAGCAAGCTTGAGGCTGACCATCGAGCTCTGCAGTCCCAGACTGCTAGACTACAACAACAGTTCACTAGTGAGGTTGCCCAGCGAAGAGCTGACGCCACCGAAGCCGGCATCTTCGCAATACATGTCGAACTGAAACGCGAAAACTTCCAGTTGCGAGCACAAGTTGAAGAGCTGAAAGCGTTGCAAAAGCGCTTTTTGACATCCGCAAAGAAGAAGACCATGAGCTTCCCATCCCTCTAACAATTATGCAACACCGCTGGTTAAACACTCACAAGTCTTTCATTGCTCTATCGTCTTTCTCCTATCCCTGGACCACCTGATAAATTGGGTTTCATTAGGCCTCGAGAGATCCGTAAGTGTGTCCAGCGGGGTCAATCCGTCGTCGAGTTTCCACGTCTGCCAACGGCTGATACTCAGTCATAAATTCACGTCGCACGCGGTCGCGATCATTGGCATTTGGCGTCCGGCGTGCAATTTCAGCAGCCTTCATGGCGTTGCGCGTGATTAGTGGCGACCGTGAGAATGCAGACGCAGTGAGTGCCTCCGGAGTACGAATAGGCGTCAACGCTTCCTCCAACGGCTCGAGGTACACGAACCCCGGTAACCGCAGCGTGCCATTGTACACTGCCGTCCCCACCAGCAACGTCAACATTCCCACAAGTTGCAGCCAGCTCCAAATGGTCCATCGTTCACCGAATTCGCCTTGTGTGAACATGTAAAACAGCAGCAAATCTGCACCCCAGACCGTAATCGGCCTGAAATTATCCAGGATCGCGTGCCAAATGGAGTTCAGAAGATACGTCACCGATACCGCGAACACGTTATAGCCCAGGATCACCAAAAGGTAGATGAGCACCACCACCTGAGCCAGGCTACTGTTCATGAGCATCTGATATGCGTCATCGAATCTTTCGTTCGAGCCTAAATCATTACCCGGAACGAAATAGGCAACGGGGTACACAATAAAAGTCGTCAAGATCAACCCCCAGAGCCCTTCCATGCCCACCACCACCAGAGGCGGTGCACTGTCGCCTTCGTCCATGAGTTTTCTTCGAAAACGTACTGTACCGCTTGAATGGCACAGCTCAGCACCACCATAAACACTCCGAAAGCTGGATGCTGGTTGGCGGAATTGTTGTCCTGACTGTCAGCGTCTGCGAGGCTCGTGGCTCCCACCATTAAAGCCGCCAACATGTTGAGACCGATACCGATCCACATGTAACTGCGAAGTCGGTCTTTTAGCACAAAAACCTTCAATAGTGCCACGAACACGATAACCGTGCACTTCATGAGCTGGAAAACACTAACAGTGACGTAAAGGAGCCCCAAATTTGCGACAAAAGTTGCAATCAGGTCGAAAGCCGCCGGAAACGCCAGCAAAAATACATTTTGCGCGGAATGCGGTAGCGGTATTTCACTTTTGCAACGTAAAAGTTAGTTTTTGAGGGTTTGCAATTGTAAATATTTGCAACGTACTGCCGTTGCGGTTGTTGCGTCGCCACTGCCGCTCCACGTGGTAGTGGTAGGCCCAGTGGATGGGCAGCGCGAAGACCATGGCCAGGAACATGAGCCACGTCTGGAAGATGGGTTTCTCGAACTTCTTCACCTCTCCATCCAGACCCACCGAGTCCACGCCGTACAAAATCTATCAACAATTGTCAGTTGCAGAACAGTGCAAACGTTGCGGTAGAAACCTAATCGCACCTTTCCGGTTCTGTGTTTTGCAGTTGCAAGTGCAAATGATCATGTTAGTGGATTATTTGTCAATTTTGCAAGGTGGAAGCTGTTGCAGGACGTACAGGGTGGTGCCCGTGCCGGTGATGAGCCCCATGCCGAAGACAACCGCTTCTCTCGTACCGCAGGACATGGTTTATTCGTGCAAACTGCAAAAGTGCAAAGAGCTCTTGCGTCTTGCGCGGTCGGATCGAAAATGAGGTCAGAAAAAAGAAGATACCTTCGGAAGGAAAAAGATACCTTCGATTTTGGCCAATCGACCACTGAATCGTACGCGGATTGGTTGAAATGTGGAGGCTGCATTTTGACAAAGGTTGATCAAGCTTACAAAAAGCAAGTTTAAAGTGGAATCAGGTGACCAACGCGAAAATGTGACGTGCGCGGAGGGAGCCGGCAGCAAGTACATGCTCGGCCGGCAATGACTGGTAGGGAGCGAAAGTCATGCACCGGCACGCGTTGCAACTTTTTGTAGAAATGAAAGTCTCACAAATCCATTCGGTACATGTTGAAGTTGTACTGTACCAATCACTTAGTGCTAGTGTCTACTGGGTCTTTAGGTACTACTTCTATTGGTCATGGCTGCCTTTCAGTGAGGCCCCGCAGCATCGTCACGTAGATTTCCCCGATGCATCACTCGTGAGTTTCTTCCACAGCTCCGTCATGGATTCGTCCGTAGTAGTGTTAGTGTCAGCAAGAGTAGCCACGAATTTCTTTCGCTCGGTTTGATACTTGAATCGAGCGAGCGACGCCGAGTCTCGCGTGACGCCGCAACGTTCGTACACTGCCGTTTCTAGCGCTGCCAACCTCTGAGCAGTGCCAGCGTCCAAGAAGCGGCCTGGTGTCGAGTTGATCACTGGATCGTCATCCGTTCCGGTGTCTCGGTTACTGCTGGAAGCTATCGATGATGTTCGTGTTGCAGTCTTTGAAGGTCGAGATGCAACACCGGAATTCACCCGACTACTGCCGTTTGTGGGCAAATTGCTGTCGGTTTTCGACGACACACCGGACCAATCCAACTTTTGGAAGACAACCTTGTACGGCTTGCGCTTGAGGAACCTTGGCGAGTTAGCTTTCGTTTGAACCTCTTCTTCTTTTGGCGGTGAACTTACGGTCTCGTTGATGTGTGTTTGTAGTCTCTTTGGTGTGAAAATCGTCGGTCTGTCTTGACCGCGGATACGGGAACGACTTCACTAGCTTCGGACGAGGCCACAGAAGATGGAGAGGACGGAGGGGACAGTGCTTCGGCTCGGGAGATACGACCAATTGGACTGGACAGCAAGTCTTTTAGTGAAATGACGGGAGATTTTAGCTTCTCGGACTTGTCTGTCGCTTGGGCTTTGATGGAAGGAGTCGCCTTCGTTGAAGAGACTTGTTTGCTGTATTTCGCTGCACAAGCGAAGTAGTCGACGTCTTTTTCATTCGCTGAGTGGAGTTCTTCCGTTCTTGTACTTGGATTTCCTCGTTCACGTTCCTTGGGCTCGCTGCTTTCATGTACGGAACCATCGTGACGCTGTCGGAACTTGTTTCGCGCATCAAATAGCAAACACTGACGCGGAGACCACCGCGTACTGTATGCCCTGGATAAGCTTTCTCAAGTGGAAACCATCGGGACAAAGCGTACTGAATTGCCAGCGGTGTCTCGAGTAGGAACAACGGGATTCCAACGACCCCCAGCGTACTTGCGTTATCCCCACTACTACCAGTAGCCTTCACGATTATACTGGCACAGCATTCGTCAAGCACATCCTGGGGTGAAGACATTCCATGTCTGATACCGCTATTCAAGTCTATTCCGAACCGAAGCGCGCAGTCTTGAAGTGAAAATTCCGCTTGAGAACTCGAAACAAATTGCCTCGGCGGCACAACGCGTGCGATTACGTCAGATTGCCGCTTTAAGAGCAGCTCCATCTCGACGTATTTGCCATCACATTCTCCGAGAGTTAGATCGCGGGCAGCAACCAGCTCGATCACCACCTCGAACGGGGAAGAGCAGCCTTTGGTGGGTAATCGACTGCATCGATTGGAGCAATGACGCTTGTTTTCGCTACCGGTAGCGGCTTGGCTGGTCGCTCAATCTTCAAAGCAATCAGCACCGACGTAGAATGCAGTTCTTCCTCATTTGCTGCACCTCTGGAACGTATTCGACGGGCAAAATTCTGGATAGTGCAAGCTGATCTGTGTCTCTGGACCTTAGCTGCCTCTCGAGCTACGGCCACTCGCTTCTGCTCACTGGCAAAACTAACAGTTGTGGAAATAATATTCTCGTTATGCTCCACGCTATCACTGCAGGCTCCAGCAGCACGTTGACGTTCCCGTTCCACCTTGGTACCCGTAGTCAGCAAAAATGTCGGAGATGCACTCGAAGCAGCTTTTGCTGTGTCGTCTCCGTTCGTCCAGCATGTCGAGTCTGAAATTCCCGCCGTCTGCGCGACTTGAACGTCTCGTACGTCTCGCAACCGCCCTTGGACATGAGCTCCTGCAGCCATGTTACGACCCTTCATGGCACATGGCTACATTCCGTTACACTTCAACATTGTATCGCAAAGACCGCTTCAATTCATGTCCTCCACACAAAAAGCAATGATGCACCAACCCCATGCAGCGGACGTCGCCTTGTCGGCCTATGGCGCCGACACTGAGGACTATTTCGCGTTTCTGCCCAGTGACGAGTCCATGAGCGACGTCGAAGATGCTCCAGCGTCACCTGTAGCGACTGCAAACCACGATCCGGTGGAGGAATTGGCCTCGGTCTTCGCGTGTTCGAGTTCCATCGACGCGTCTCGCAAGGTTTTCACACCTATCGGCAGCTTAAACGGCCGTAATTCAAGGCAAAAGGAGGTTAAAAGACTGCAAATCAGGTTAAAGCTCCGGCTCATGGGGTCTTCGACCTCGGAGCAGGTGAAGAGTTGAGGGTCTCACCTCGAGCTTTGGAGCAGCATCAAGCACGAAGAACGCAGTTGCAAGACGCGCTGGATGCTGCTACAGATTATGGTGGAATGGATGGTGGAGAAGCTCCGTTCCGGTTCAAGAGACTGCAGGTGGAGGAGGACATGGACATGGAGAATGCGTCACCTGCTCCGACAGTTGATCGGGTGGAAGGCCACGCACCGGAGAAGAAGAGACTGGGCAGACGGCGCTCTGCTGATGGCAACGAAGAGGAGGACGAGATGGTCGAGCCGGACCCGTTGTACGATGAGCAGCTGGACAATGCGGACGAGCAGTGGGTGGAGAAGAACTTGCGTGAGTTTTATGATGGATATGAAGAGAGTTGGGTCAGAGATTTTACGAGTGAGTGCTGTGCTTTGGGTAGGTGGAGCGAAGCCGGAGACAGATGCGACGCTGTGTTGCCCGTGTTGCTTTGTCACGGTGTGCATGGTTTGTGAAAGGTACGTGGCTGTTATGTTGGAGTCGGTCGAAATGCATGCTGACGGAAGAATGGATACGCTCTTGTTGTTTGATCCAGGCATGCGACGTATACTAACCAGTATCGAGCCACATCAGCGATCAACTGCCGCGTCAAGAAGGATGAAATCCTCACGTATACGAGTGAAGGTAGCCGCGTGCCAGCGTCACTTCCATTCCACAACCGACAGAACCTTGCTGCGAATGGCAGTAGGACATCCACCACTACAGGTCAGCAGATTGCGCGGTTGCTGCAAGAGGACGAGTTTTATCCGGTTGCATGTTCGGACTGCGGTACAATGGTGGGCGTCTACGACCAGAACCAGCAGTACCACTTCTTCAACGCGTTACCCAGCAATTGCTAGCCAATGCACCCGTGCAGCTTTGGACGACGCTGGAAATGAAGCTCTTGTATGCGTTGAGCTTTTTGCGTGGATTGTTGGTTGGCCTTCACGAAAGTGCTGTAACTACTTCGAAGTAAGGAGTAGTAAATGACTACCGGTACTCCATGAGATCGGTGTTGCCATGTTAGGATGAACTCAAGGAACCTGCGTTTGCCAGTTCGAGGTTTGTTTGACTACTGTACATTTCACGCACGCACGATTTCGGAATGGCGTTCCTACAACATAATTACAACCCCACAACGGGCCTTGCTGCAACACGAGGCTTCGGCGCCACTGCAGACACCACACGACAGCAACATACAAGAAGGAGATGGGCGCGAAGCGTAATTTATTTCCGGTAAATTACTACTATCGTGAAAGTTACGGAGGTCGTTTGCAGAAATTCACAGTAGACAGAACATCCGAAAAGAAATCTTAAAGAGTTCACAGCGAAAGACGACGGCACATGAACCAAGACAGCGGCGCTTCCGCCGCCGCAAATACTGCGCACGTGACGTATTCGGCGCCGCCTCCGCCTCCTAGCAGTCCCCACTATTCACGAGCACACAAAACGCGTCTGTGCAAGGAGCTACTACGCTCCAGACTGCACCATATCGAGCGCATGGAAGAGAAATCACTGAGAATGGTCGAGCATTTACAGAAGGGGATCAATGCGCATGAGGAACTTGTAACGATGTTTGCCGAGGAAAAAGAAGGCACGATGCGACTGGTAGTCGCAGCTGGAACGCCCGCACACGACGCAGGCTACGTGATGTCGTACAGAGTGGTGCTCGAAGAACGCTGCAACATTTTGCTAGCGAAGCAATACCAGAGTACACAGACACACCGAGAGAAACTAGGTAGGCTAATTGCTGTCATGCTAATACAACCTATCCGATCAGCGTCGTTTATTTCATAACTGTTGCAAGTAAGTCGACGTCAGTAGCCGCTACTGCTCGCGCTATCTTTTTGGGTCTGGTCGTCACGTCTGGCTGAGTGAGTATCATCCACATCATCCGTAGGCGCATGACAGCAATATCATCAGGCGAAATACAGACCTGGGTCAAACGAAAACTGTCTTTCAGCATGGCGTAAGCTTGAGCAACACACAGCACACCACACGACGTCCCATCAGGCTGTTTTGGACCCTCTAGCCACACTCCACATCCTTCGACAGGGAACTCCATCGTTGGAATTGTTGCGTTATGCCACTCTCTCAAAAATCTAGCCACAGTCTCTTCATATATATCTTCCATGGTAGCTCGATATGCATGGCTGCAAAGCGGCTCGTAGTAGTAGGTAATGATGCAGGGACTTTCGATCTGATACTTCAGGTGGACAACGATGATTCCCCAATGGATATCACTCAGATGAACGGGTAGAATCATGTAGTGGAACCTTGAAATCATTTCCTTTGGTGGTTTCCGTCTTCGCGCAGCTCAAGGACCCAAACACGATCGCGGAACGGCGCTGAGGACTTCGCGACAGCGCTTCTACGATCTGATGGCGCTCCGCAGCAGTCGACACCAAGGTACAGCCCTATCGTCGCCGCGATCCCGCCAACCAGCAATCACTGCGAGAGGCTCTTCTCGCAGTGTAAGCTGGTGATGACGCCCCAGCGTGCATCACTTCTGCCGCTGAACTTTGAGATGATTGCTTTCTTGCGTACTAATCGCAAGTACTGGGACGCTAACACGCTGATGACCTTGGAGTTTGATGAGAGTGACGACAATTAGCGGCGGAGCTAGCTGGCAGCACAAGTGAGCAATACAATACGTATTCCTCATTTCTTTAATAGTGCTTCTCTCGTTAACCATTTATTTCTTATTGTAGCTGTGAACTGCGCATTACATTACTCTATTGTAATGTCCGCGCACTGGATGGTAGTACATAAATCACATGTCTTCATCAGTTGTTGTTCCAGAAGCTGCTGCATCTATCTCGTGACAAGCAGTGTTCTACCGCTTGACCGCAAGACATGACTTCAGTTTGCTCAGTCTTTCGGCGTCAAAACCTCTCGGGCAGTGACCATGAAGAAAAAGCACCTCCTCAAAATGGTTTGACATCATCGCTCGGATCAAGGTTGATGCGAAATGAGAAATCAGCCACTGCAAATGTCCGCTCGCTGCGGCCGGTGATTTACCCGAGGATGCTTAGAATTTCTTAGGTGTGGTCACTCGGCCGGTAAGCGCAAGTGTATTTCAAATTGATCACACAACTCAATAGCAAGGTCCAGTGCTAATATCAGATGCTCTCACTGAAAGAACAAAAACAAATGGCTCTCGTCTGCAGATTCAATCAATAGTGGACGCCTTCCATAACCAGTATAAAAGTTTAATCACGGCGAGTACTCCTTATATCACGATGGGATTGGACGCTCCGAAAAAACGACTGAAACCTGTTTAATCTGGTCTGCAGGATATTGGGATTTCGAACGAGCGAAGCGAGGACGAAATAAAGGTTTCGTAAAGCAAGGAAGAAGCCACGCCAACAAACATAGTGGACTCCGGCGATGCAGCCAACATCTGTCTCCGGTCGCGCATGTGGCCAAGATTAGCAAGGCGTTGGCAAACGGTAGCGTCCAACCGTTCTTTGCCACGCCTTGCTTTATTCGTGGGCAGTTGTTCTTGTTCGGGTCTTGGCAGCGCAGTTGGCAACTTGCCTCGTCGGACGCAGCCAACCGGCCAAGACCCAGCGCGCCCGGCCGTCACCACCAGCGCCAGCGATTTAAACCGTGCTTGCCGGTGAGAGGTCTGTCCCTACGAGCAGGATCATTCCACCGAGATGCCGGTCTCCGGTTTCGCCCACCGTCTTGCGCCCATTCACTCTTCTTTATGGGGGTGTTTCGTGGCCGCTGCGCGATGTCCGACGAGAGGCCAATATGAGGGGTTCACTATCCCTCTCCAGATAAGTACCTTCATTTGGTAGCGTATCAGCATGCTGTACCTAATGTTTGCAGGGTCGACCGACGCACCGCTGACCACCGACTGATCTCCCTCTCAGCAACGCTCGCCCCAGCAGGGACGACCATGTCGTGGACGTCGGTCTCGCTTTTCAGCAGCCGCGCTTCACCGACGCGCCAGCCGTGGACCATGCTTCCACCTGCCTCAGCAACGGCCACGCCTACTCGGGGCGACGCAACGCAGAAATGGGGAGTGCGTTCGGTGACCGGCACTGCATCGGTTAACCTGTTTCTCCTGGCGTCCCTACATGACCAATAGACCTTCATGAGCGCACACCCGCTCACGTCTATCACCTGCCGTATGCTCTCACGATTTCATGCTTGTGCTTACAGCTTCGAAAAGGCAACCGTTCCTGACCAACTCGCCATTATTTGGGGGCGGGCACACCTCAACTCACATTCGTGAGCTTCAGTGAGCCTTGCCTTCATTAATCAAGAACAATTGCCATTGCCCCAATTTACGTGCTCGCTGCCGTCGCTGTCTTCGTCGCCGTCGGGGCGCTCGCTTCCCCCGCTCTCGGAGACTCGTCGCCTTGGTGTTCCGGGCGGTCGTCGCCCAGAACTAGATTCAGGTTGGCCTCGCCGTCGGAGTCCGACTCGCCGTCGCTGTCGCCGCTGCCGCCTTCGCATGGACCGGGCAGGGTGACTTCGGTGCGCTTCCTGCTGGACCGGGATCTGGTCGCAGCAGACTTTGTCTTGCCGTCGGGCTACTTGAAAGCTTTCTTTGGAGGCCGATGCGTCTTCTTCGCTTGGGCTTCGCCGCCTTTCGCTTTAGTGTCAGCGGCGGGTAGCGCCTTGGGGTCAGCGCGTCGGCATCGCAAGTGGTGCTGATCTTGGGCTAGTGCTCGGCGGGCGACTTGGGTTCTCGGCGAGTGTTGGCTCGGGCGCAGATTGCAGAATGAGGCGTTGCCTGTGCGGTTCGCTGGAATTCCCCCTGGGACAAGGTGCTTCCCGTTTGGGTGGGAGGGTGTAATGGGCCACCTGGCAGGGATTCAGTATGCAGATAGTTAGCAGTAGTTAGAACTTCAACAGTGTTCTTAATATAAAACAGTTTAACTCTAACTCGGAAGTTCGCAAGTCAATTGGTACTCGGTACCATATTGGACATGAAGACCAGGCCTTTGCAAGCTTACAGCAGGAACGCCAGGCGTCTGTTGTGGTTAGCGCGTTAACGCTTCCTCTAAAGCTAAGGTGCATGTGACCCCCGTCACAGTAGCCGCAGCCACTTTCCGCACCGCGTGCCTTTGTAGCCCTTGACCTTGTTACTCGACTTGTTGTTGGCCACGATTGCCACAACCCGGCAAAGCTCCAAAATCCATTCTGCTTCTTGTACAACTTTTAAATACACACAGAAACCACTTAGGCTCATAACCTAGAGATGCGTCGTCGCACTCGCAGCACTTCGCATGTGGTGACGAGGTGAGCAGGAGTTCCCGAGTTCCAACTAAATGTCAAAGTAGAAAACGAAGTGCGTAGGTTGATACAAAATCAATTGTATGATTGTTGTTTAAGTGCTGTTGTAAGGGGAAAGCACCTCGAGCGATAAACCTCCATTGTCTTCTCTTAACTTTACTGACTGCAGCCCTAGAAAGAAGCTGCACGTATGCAGGACCAATTCTCAGAAACCCACAGGTCTCGCTCGCAAGGACTCTCTTTCTTTTCCCTCATAGTCAAAGCTACATGGTTAAACGACCTCAACCACCACTCTCTGTCTTTGGACATTCAACAAGCATGACACATATCTAGTCATAAATATATATCAACCCAAGTGACGACTGGAAGCACTCAGTGTCTCGTAGATTGTGCTGCTCGTCACTCCGCTGTTTTACACTGTCAAATGAGACCGCTCAAAACAAAATCGCATTTTCTAATATTATTACAGTGGAGATACAGCCGTTTGTGTGGGACGCGGCGTTCCTTCGAACTTAAGCGAGTTTTCAAGAAAAGACCTTTAGGACATTTTGGACATTTTTTTCGTCTGACGTTTTGAATGACAATCCTGCAGGGTTTATGAGGTGGCTTCAGGGATCTGTCAGGGATCTACAGCAACTTCAGTTCTGTCAAAAGCAAAATAACCCCCTTACAGCAACGTAATTGGTGGATGGGTGTCATGGCTCTCAAATCCACAAAATCGAAGGTGCTCTCACGTTTGTCTCGGCACTGATCGCAATACCAGGAGGCTTTTAACGCACCTCGCCTCGTTGAAATGGACTGAATAGGGTTAAGCAAGGACTAGAGAAATCAACGATTTCCAAGCCTCTCTCGTGAAGTTGTCCAAAACGTAAATGCGGGAGTTTGCCTTCACTCCCTCCTTCCAGAAAATGTACGCATTAAACGACGTCAACGTGTCCTGAACCCGTCATTCACCGATACATACCCAATATGTTTGTTGGAAAATCGCCATACATATCCGATGTACGTGATTTGCCGTTTATAATGGCACAAGCTTGCAATTACTGAACGACCATACAAATGTTCATATAAAGAGATGAAAATACCTGTCAGTCATTTCCTATTTATGTTGGTCGATGCACAGGAAGATGTGAAGAGAAAAGTGTATCTGGAGCCGACTAGCAAATACATGGTAGAAAGTCTGCATATAGAGGAAGCCGGGACTAAACATCAACCAGTGTCTAGTCGAAAGCAAGAAATCGCGATGTGTCGGATCCAAGAAGTAAACATTGAGAACAAAAACAGTGATTGTATTACGTTTTTTGTTGCGTTCGTCCATTCCATGTTATATTTTGTCTGCCTTTTAAGATGGGCTCCGCATATGGCCCACCTGCTCTGGTAAAAGGGGCGGATGTATGTACAACCCGCATACATGTTTCAGATGTAGTAGGTTCTAACAAGCCTATTTGGAGGCCTCACATACATGACACATGTGTGCTTCCATACTAATAATTCAAATAACAGGAAAACATAAATCTTTCCCCTACAATACCAATTGTATATACTAGGACACAGCCAGGCATGTACATCGGATATGTATGCGTCTAAAACGAAATGGATACAACATGTGCACGGTGAATGGGGGCTTTAGGCAACGTTAACAGACGTAAAAACTCGATATTAACGTTGCAGGACCCACTTCCGACTTTTGCTGCGTTCCCCTGCCCGCTCAGGTCTCGCAAACGCGAAGGATACTGGCGCGACGCGCTGCCGTGAGCACAATAATCTACTTTGGCGAGAGCCTACACCTGGCCCTAGACTAGTACTACATGTTAGCAGCCGCCCAAACGTTCTGGTGTTTTAGGATGATGCTGGAGCGCACCAGACAGCAGGGGAGCTCCCGATAAAGTAAGGTGGCGTTAAGACTGATTTTGATCTGACCATAAAATTGTGTAACCCACACAAACAGTTTCAACTGTTATACCCTTTGTTTCAGTCTTATCCTCGGCCGAAGTTATGCTTCCTGCCTGCCATAGCTGGTACAGCGAGCGTACCTATACTGTCCGATGATTTGGATTGGTTGAAAATCACTTTACTGGCCACTATTGGTGAATTCACGGCGGGACCTCGTGGTGCAATCAGTGAGATGGGCGGTGCGCTGGGATTAGAGGCGGCTGCAAAGGCGGCAGGGAATTGCGAGGCGAGAGGGCGGCGGGCGAACGTGGAGGTGGCATGCCTGGTGGCGCGATGGTGGCGCGATCGGCGTGGGAGGCGGCGCGTGGTGCGCCGAACCTGCGCGCCGCGCGTGCCGTGGTGCCAAAAGGGCGGCAGCGCGATGCGTGTGACCTGGACTCGGTGGCGGGCGGCGCCAGTTACACTAGGGTGGAGTTGTGATTCGGGCAGCGATTCAACCGGCCGGTGATTTCAGCTGCAATGGTAAAAACTGGCCGATGAACTTGAACTGCTGGGTTGGTCCAAGCGATGTCAGTGAATCTTCCGCTCAGTCGCCAGTGCAGTCACTGTCAGCAGGACAGCGTCCATTTGGCGAACTTGATGTGGCAAATGAGGCTAAAGCCATTTTGACAGGTCGGCGCTGTTTTCGATGAGAAGCCTGCTGTGCCATCACACTGGATCCTGTGCCATATTCCAGCGTCAATCCATGCTAGAATTGAAGAAGGTGGCAGTGGTGGAATTCTGCTCATGTCAGCGACGTACTGTGCGACCTCGACCGCACGCAAACACTCTTTGTGACCGCGATGCCCGGCGATATTTGGCAGAGACCCGAGGGCAAACACTCTTTGTGACCGCGATGCCCGGCGATATTTGGCAGAGACCCGAGGGCAAACGCTTGTGACCGCGATGCCCGGGGATATTTGGCAGAGACCCGAGGGCATCGCGGTCACAACGAGTGTTTGCGTGCGGTCGAGGTCGCACAGTACGTCGCTGACATGAGCAGAATTCCACCACTGCCACCTTCTTCCCGAGAGTCCGATCGAATGCAATGGATTGACGCTATGAAAGATATGGCAAGTCAATGCGAATCCGTGTTAGTGAATGGCTTTATTAAAGCCACAGCGGGAGCTCAGCGAAAGCGGCGCCGATCCGGAAAACATACCGATATAGTCAAGGCTTGGAGTGAGCTGACCGATCCTCAACGGGCATCATTTCGATTGTTGCCCCGCATCAAGTTCGTAGCCATCCGTGCAGCTGAAATCGGACGCTGATACTTCAATGACCGAAGTGACACTAGCATAACGATAGGAGGAGAGATTCCACTTGACATCGCTTGGTATTAACCCAGTACATTCAATTCATCTTTGCACAAACGTTTTCGTGTTCACCATACAGTCCAAGTTCACCGGCCAGTTGGTGTCGATCGCAGATAACGAGAATCGCACCAAGCCCGTGTTCACTTTCACAAGATAGCTGACGCTGAAACCAAGGCACCACCAAGTGCGAGCGCGCCACCGAGTTCGAGCACTCCACCAAGTCCGACACTGCATCATGTGCGAGCGCACCACCCTGTCCTACCACGCCACCGAGTTCGAGCACACCACCAAGTCCAGACATTGCATCATGTGCGAGCGCACCACTAAGTTCGAGCACACCACCAAGCGCAAGCGCACCAAGTCCGCGTGCCACCATATGCGCGTGCCACCAAGTCCGCGTTCTCCACCAATTCAGCACACCCTTAAGTCCGATCGCGCCAGCTCCATCCGCGCGCCACCAAGTTCATACACCACCTCCACGTTCGCCCGCCGCCAACAATCCCGCTCGCCGCCTCCAATTCTGTGCCGCCTACAGGTCTACGCGCCGCCTCTAAATCCCAGCGCACCACCAAGTCCGAGCCCATGTCCTCCTGTGCTGCAGCCGTGCCCTGCCTCTTGAGTCCGCCGCCGTGAATTCACCAATAGTGGCCAGTAAAAAATGATTTTCAACCAATCCAAATCATCGGACGAAGTTATAAAGGTACGCTTTTTCGGCTAGCTTTGCCAAGTATATACGGACAGGCAGGAGTAACCACTAACTTCGGCCGAGTTATTATACTCTGCAGGGGCCGAAGATAAGAGGGTACAGTACCTACGATCAAAGCAAATAACCACATCCATTACGGACCGTGATTTACTGTATAACAGGGGACTCAAACATTACCAAGATTTGTTTGCTAGGTTTAGGAAGACGGTCGAGCTACGGTAAGCGACCGAACATTAATCCATTTACTTCGCAGGCCTCAACTGCCAGCTGCACAAGTAAGCGTGTGCACAACAGGGTTCTAGCTACAATTTTTCAACCGATTGCTTACCGAAAGGTCAGCAACCTCCACGCTCGACTTGAGCGAGACTGTCACAGCTCCACCGCTTCGCGGTGGATCTACATGCCACGAACGGAGCTGGTGCTGCTGGCGGCAGGGCCAACGTGTCACCTACGAACTAGCAGCAAATACACCCCTCCCCTGCAACTGCAACAATCAAGCCCCTGCAACACATACGTATCAACCTGCAACATACCTGTTCGCCCAACAGCATAAGACGATTATTTGACAGTTATTAAACGCGTGCAACGTTACGTTACCCTATCACGGCGAATCACATCATTGAATGGCTTGATAACCCTTTATACTTTTCTTATCCCCGGGTGTGTGTGTGTGTTTAGTGACATTTCTATTTAAGAACGCTGCTAGTAAAAAAGCAAAGCCTCTCAGGTAAAAACGGGAACGTCATTAAACCGAGGGCCACCACGTCAATTTCCCTGTCCCAAGGCCTTGGTTTAGTGTCACATCGAACACGACGGGATTGGAACAAAGCCACGCTACAACGCTGAAGAAAAAGTTTGTGAAGCGAAATGAGCTAAAGAGAGGAGACGCGATAACACAATACGCAGACCCACCACAATTAGGCTACGCCCAATTAACGCAACGTGCATTGAAAACAAACGTGTATTGAGTTGTAGAGGGAGTCCTGTCGACACAGCTAATAGCTATACATGTAATACTGTGAATCTGTGTCGCCCGACAAATACGAAGTAGCGTCGGCATTCATCGTCCATTCCGCAGTACATCGACGCGGCGTTCAGGTTAGTCGGAAGCAGTCTTGTGAAGCGAAAATGATTAGAAACATGATCAAGAGGCGAGTTTTAATTGTCCGACTCGTACTCGTCACCTAAATCCATGGCCAAGACCATTCGGTGGATCGGGCGGCGAGTCTGCACATTGGCATCGAGGGCATCGACGTAGTAGTAGCCCGGAAGCCGTCCACGAGGGAAGGCCGCAGGCCACTCATGCGCTCGCTAATTCTCTAGTCGCTGGAACTGGACGTCGTGCCTTGGTTCGCGTCGCTGTTGACGCGGTTCTTGTACGACATTATAGGAACTGGCGGTACTTGGACAGGCTGTTATGATCGCTGCGCGGCGAAGGTTAGTGGTGGCTAGTAGACAGAAGGTCAGTGTACCGACGGGACAACTCCGCTTATGTTCTTGGAGACGGCGGGTTTCGCACAGAGCGGGATAAAATACATGAGCTCAAGAAATTTGAGGGTGAGGGGTTACATCAGGAAAGATTAGCCATTGACGTTACGCGTGTGACAGCGATGTAGAAGGAGGATCGCTGGGGTTGTCGTCTGGTTGGTGTCGCACCGGTGCGATCGCCACTTTTCGACAGTGAGACCTTGGTATTTAGCTGTCGGTAGGAAAACGCGAGAATTGTCAGTACATGTACTTGGTCGACGTTCACAGAAAACGAATTGTGTTCTTGACACCTGGGCACTTCGTTCTTTGAACGGGAGTCACTCCTGCAGGGATACAGCTTATCCATAGTATGAACGTGTCTTGAAGCGACTTGTCGTGTAGACACAGGAAAACTGTTTTGGAAGGTTTGGAGTGAAAATGTATTTCACGTGCCTCATTGTCTTCAACGCGCACGGTATCTCCTTGGGAATGATTAACTCCCGCAACGATGCCGATAGTACCGTTTGCTAAGGTGAGAGCTCGAGAGATATTTTTCGTGCATTGCCTAGGCATGCCCTCCGCCAAGCCCAGCATTATGGGGAGACCGCCTGATTTGTTGTTTCGGATGCGGCTTAAGCTTCGGCTCTGCCCCTGAGAAATCTGTTTCTTTGCGTGCATCGCCGACGCTGAAAATAGTGAAGCGTTGCACCTGTTTATTCGCAGTAATCACGCGTTGCAAGTTGGTTGAACTCAACTCGCAAAGAATTCGATGTCACGAGTATAGGACCGAAGGCCTTCTTTTCTGTGGCAGCATCAGCGACCCAGATCCGATTATAACAATGGTGATTTACAAGATTGATGTCCTTTTGCCCAAACGCGCGCAAGGATTAGGACACACGAATGCAGCCAGACAGCCCACCTACGGCCGTGGAGGCGGCGCCGCGGGAACGAGAAGGGTTACCACGAAGACACTCGCCCCAACGCGTACCCAGCACCACATTATTCCTCCATAGTCGGTTTCAATATATGTGTCTTCTACACCCTTTCAACTTTAAAATGGCAACAAGAAAATTCAATACGTCATAAGGTAAAATCAAAATGACACCAGGTAACAAATCTGATATTAAAAGGAAACGGATTTGAAAGGGAAATATATGCTGCAGGTTTTTAAATACGCGAAGAGCGTTCTATTCATTAACCCTATAGCGGTTCATTTTGACTTGTTTTCACTATACCTTAATCCCATACAAAAATCTAAAACATACATAAATGCTTGTGTTTGGCTCCCGCCCGCAGACTGAACTATCGGATTTGACGGGTTGGGGTCTCGGGTGTTTACTAAACCATGCATAAATGCTTGGTTTAACAGCATTCCCAGCATATCAAGTTGATTGGTCAAATAGGCATTTATTGAGGAGATGACAGGAAAAATCGCTCGTTCAACCAATAAATTACGAGCAATTTTCACGTCAGCAGCAGACACGTAATTACGCGTTTTTACGTGCGTCCGTTCAGCTACCAGTTCTCACAACACAAACAGAAAGATGGCGTTCGTAGCCGACAGTGTGGGTGCCAGCGTGAAGACCTGCACTGTGACGGGCTGATGAAGGTTGCTGCTAGCTACGTGGTGTGGTGTGGCTTCGAGTCTTGCTTGGTCGACTGTGTTTGTTGGTAATGTATAGACGCCGTGGTAGCTGAGTTAATACTGTCAAAATGTAAGTTGTGATATTTGGGTGTGTAGTATTTGAGCTAAGAGTGTGTGACTTGCATAACCTTCATATAATGGTCGGCAGCGTATGCAATCGGCAGACATTATGCGCTGGGGCAAATTACTTGGTATCGCTATGCAACCTTCCTATACTCGTCTGAAAACTTTTACCCCGCCCCATCCTAAACATGCGAGGCAGTGGTTCATACTTCGCATTTGGGCAAGCGGCAACGATGACCCCGCGTAGAGCGAAACGCATGCTGAAAGACGCTTTCTGTGTGGCAGAAGAGCGACGAAGGTCAAGCAAAACCACAACCGGGAAATCGGCGCCCAGAGCAACAAATTCCACTGGCAAGATGCGACGTAGTGCTAGAAAGCAGAAGCCAGCCGCAAGTGTCCTGATGGATGCTAGCAGTGCGAGTGGTGATGACATTTATGAAGTTGAGTCCATCGTCAAGGAGAGTGAGGGTTCATTCTTCGTCAAGTGGACTGGATACGGGTCGGATGAGGACACGTGGGAACCTGAATGCAATTTGAAGCCACAAATGGTGAAGAAATTTCGACAACGTCTCGCTGCAGATCAAAGGCAACTGAACCTGACAGCCGAAAGTGGACCGACCTGCAGTGAGAGAGAAGATCAAGCAACACAGGCGGAAGGAACGCCATCTTCTCAAGCAAGCCCGACTAGCGCTATCAGTTTCAGTGAGGGCACTATCATTGGCGCTCATGTCGTCTTTTTTCCAAGTGAAGAAAATTGGATGCCGAGTGAAGACTATGGTTGTGTTGGTTCTGCTTATCTCACGGGTGTCATTTGTCGTGAGTACGTGGAGAAGGGCAAGAAGCGATCGTCGCGTATCAACCCCTTGGTGGAACTTCGATGGACGACAACACAATTTCAAATGACGAGACACGTTCATGGAATTCCCGCAGCAAGGCACTAGAAGGAATTGCGAGATACAATCGGCTAAATGGCAACGAGCTGAGATCGGAGACCTGGGATGTATTATGTCGTCCCTATCACGAAGAAGTAGCGATCGGGAACTTATGGGATGACTTTGAAGAAGTAAGCGAGGACTTCGCTCGGAACGACTGTAGCGAAACCATACCGGATGATGCAGGTGAGGTGGAGCGAGTCTCGGCAATGTAATTTCAACCACGTGCTGTAATGAATCCTCCCAATGACTCGTACCAGCAGAATGGTGGCGTAACGACGCCACATGTAAAATAAGAGTTCGAATCTATCTTCCAGCATTCGGCGTTATCCAGCTTTCTCGCGTATCTGCCGCTAGCGTTTTGGAAGAAAGTTGTGGTCAATACAAACGCGTACGCTGCCGACCAAAAGCGACCTCTGGTGACGTTGAACGAGATGATGCAGTTCCTAGAAGTTCTATTCTACATGGCGTTGGTCGACAAGGGAGAATATGCAAATTACTGGGGCGATCAGGTGGAAGACAGCATATTCGACGCACAAAGCGTCCGTTTGGACTCTATCATGACCTTGACTCGGTTTAAGTTCATTCAAAAGCATCTTTCCTTTCGCGATGCAGTATCTCCTGAAGACTTGAAGCGTGATCCAGCCGCTCGCATTCGTCCGCTGATGAATACGCTGAAGGTCCAAATTTGTCGTCTTAGGGAGAAATGTCACTGTCGACGAGTCTAGTATTGCGTGTCGCTCTCGTTTTGCCCGGCCCCGGATTGTGTTTAACGCAACCAAGCCGACAGGCAAATACCATTTCAAGATTTATATGTGCTGCTGATCTGAATCGCGGCTCATGGCCAACTTCCGACTTCACTGTGCTAACGATCTAAGTGAACGACACGATGGAGTGATTTCGACTGAAGATGCAGATGTGTTGGCGAAAGCGATGGAAGTTGCATCAGAGGTCCGGAAGTGCGTTGCAGAAGTCACACGGCCAATTCATCACTCTGGTCGGATTGTCAACACCGACAACTACTATACATCGTGCCAACTCTTGGAGATGCTGCGAGTATTTGGTCTTTATGGTCGCCGCACGATTCGCGAGAACAGCAAACACTATCCACGGTGTGTGATGATATCGAAAAAAGCAATCGAGCACGTGGGTCAATGAAGCAAGCTGTCAGTGAGAGAAACGGTATCGTCGCCGCCTCGTGGGTAGACGGAAACATCGTCTCGAACGCTGATCCTTCGACGTCGACAACAGTCTTCCGTCAAGTAGGGCAAGCTAAACGTCCATATACAGCTCCTACGTGCGTCATCGAATATAACAGCGCAATACAAGGCGTGGATCATATCGACCAGCTAAGAGCCCGCTTTTCCGTGGCCGACGGGCATTCCTTTCGCAAATGACACAAGAAGTTGGCTCTCGCCTTTGTCGATCTGGCCCGATGCAACGCATTTATCACTCGGAAGATGGAAGGAGGGTGTAAAAGAAAGCGGGATCCCCATCGAGAGTTCATGGTGGAGCTGATTAGTGAACTGTTATCTGGTGCTTGGCGGAACACCCTGTTGGACTCCGGATTGATGTACTCGAACCCAACGGAGGCCGACCTGGCCATTCTTCGGACTCCGTTGAGTACTACAAGACAAGACAACCATGCACCCAGCAGCAGCAGCGTCCCGTCACCTTGCTATCCGCACCGTTCTCAAGTGCAATTTCCAGATTCACGATTCAAACGAGGCTGTGTTATTTGTTGATTTGAAGGGCGATATCCGACGGAGGTCACGAACTGGTGTACCAAGCATTTGGTCTCACTGTGCTGTCCATCTCAGCCAGCCGATGAAGAGCTTTGTTTGCCAGAAGTCTTGGACCTGTTCGAAGAAGTTTCACGAGCATTATCTTCCAGAAAGTTTGTTCAACCAGCGCGGGCGGATTAGAAGATCGTCAACCCTGTACAGCAACAGCAAAGACAATGTCGTCGGATAGATTACATCACCGCAGGCCCCGTCAGAGCGTCCCACTGTCTAGATTTGAGCAAGCCAGGCTTCTGAAGGGGTACACGCGTTCCGTATTGGTGCAATACAAGAACATTTGCAACTTATCTGTGAACATTTATTCAATATGTTACTGAAAACGATGGCAGCAGAGCACGCTCATACATGTAGAACACATGGGGTTGCTGGCCCACTTCACTTCAAGCCGAACGGAACCTTTCAAGGTCCATATCAAACAGAAAACTCGGAGGCACGAGATGCGATGCCGCGGGCACATGCTTCTTCCTAGAACGACTTGCGTTGTCCCCGTAGACATGCACAAGAACTGCTCAAGAGCATCATGAGCTTCCTCAGTGAAAACGACGTTGTTGACTACGACGATTCAGCAAACCGATAACGCGCAGTGGGATTCCCTGCCCAAGCTGCATATATTGGCATGAAATATTGATACTGCAAGCAGCTCCGGGTATTCAGCAGAGTGACTAAATAGTGCATTACGCGCAGCAACAACCAACTCATTTCTCACTTCGATATCGATGCACGCTTTCGCTTCTGATTCAAGCGCAACTTGAACTATCACATTTCAGATGCCACAACCGATATCACCAAACGTGTCACCGACGCCAACTTTCAACACTTTCAGTAATGCAGTGACCCCTCCAGGATCAATTTCACCAACATTCAGGTGCGTTTTCCCGGCACGTTAACGGACATCTCGCAAGGAGATACAGTGAAAGACTTGGTCGGTAATCTTTTGAGCTTCGCTTGAGGGGCGCGCGAGATGGCGCCTGCCGGAGATAGGTCTAGTCGGAGTATCTCGCCGCAGCGTAGACTGTGGAGCTGGTCGTGTGCGAAAGTAGGCGGAGGGAAAGCGGTCGAGGTTTTTGCCGTGTGTTTTCTTGAGCGTTTTGAGTCGCTCTCGAAGTGCCAGTTTGGACTTGTATTTCATGCGTTTTGCCACACTGTCCTACTCGATCGAGTCCCATCTATCCGATCGTAGATTGACCACAACCAAATCCCAGAAACTGGCGCGCGCTTCTCCACAACCGCCCCTGTACACGTACGGGCTGCACAACAGTCTAGGCATGTATACTCATTTCCCAATCTCGCGCCACGCCGAACAACTGACTCCATGGTCGATACTCCGATGGACGCCCGCCAGGCGACTCCCTCCACTGATCGGATCGTCGGCATCACAAGGTACAGCTTCAGCTCCATCCGGTGACGTCGGAATCGCACCAGATGCTTCGATAGCTGTTCCTGCCACTCCTTACTCCTCGGTCCGTTTTTCGAAGGTACCCCCGTAGCCGAGCCGTTACCCCGAGTCTGAGTCTCTCTTGCGTCACTGGATCAGGCAACTATCTGAAGCTCGCTGGCTGCCGTTGAGACCGCCCTCAGTCGTGAAGGCGAATTTCAAACGCTTCAGGAGAGCTACAACGACCTGCTCCAGACATACGTTAGTCTCCTGCAACAGGTGGCGAACATACAACACGAACTCGATGTGGAGGCACAGTCCCCTTGAAGCCTCTTTGAGTGCTCTCGAGAACTCGAATAGCATGTTTCTCCAGCAGATCACTGCACTGCGCGCCAAGTTGGTTAAAATGGAAGCCAGCGCTGAGTCTACGCTGTCCCGGACCCTCCGGAAACAGGATCGCCTTTAATTCCTGCTGGACAAGTCGGACCAGGACGATCATCTGGCTACGTTACAATAATCCCGCCAAGAGCGTGATCACACCCTGGGTGAAATCGCGCGAAGTCGTACGTAGAATCTCTCATTTTGACCTTTCCTCATTATTCTAATTGCGACCCGTGTGTCCCTTCTTGTCAGGGGGTCAAACGCCACCGAGAGCCCGGGAATTACAACACTGGTATCGGGTAGCAAGACGGATGGCGGATCTCAGCGATGTCACCAGGCCGCACGATCCACGAAGCCATTGATTTGTATGGTGTCACCAGCCCAGCAGCCGCCGACATCCGCACATTCGACCCCTGCCGACGTCCTTGCGGCGATCCCCGAGTCAACAACCGCACGCTGCGCATGAAGTTCTTGTCCGCACGCGACTGCCGATTCGACGAATATCGCTGCTCGCACTCGCCCGCAACCAACGTCGAAGTCCCTTCGATTGCGCACCGACATGTGGGCGGTCTGCATCGTGGTCTGGCCTGACTTCAAACGGTGACCGAGACCCTCGGCGTCACGAACGCTACGCTGAACGACATCGTGTCCCAACTCGACGGTGAGTTGCAACAGTTTGAGGTCGAGAAGCGCGCCGCACAGACTGACGCGTTTGTACGCCACAGGATCAAAATGCCCAAGCCACCAGCACAACTGACGATCGTTGACGAACTACCAGTATTTGCCTTAGACGCAGATCAACAGCGAGCTCTATCCCAATATATTCGTGCAGCAAACTGTCTCTCGACGACACCGTTTTCTTCTGGCCAAGTCAAACAAGCTCCTCTCCACCGAACCCGACGCTCAGACCTGACCTTCTCGATTGGCTGCTACATGGGTACGCGCACCACGGCGCCATCGTGGCAATTGCACGAAGGGGCGTGGCGCACCAGTTCGTTAACAAGACCAACAACAGCAACGACGAACAGCGGAATCGCAAGTCAGCCTCAACAATGGCAAACGCGCTACGAAGAAGCATTCGTGACGGTCACGACACATGCACGTACATGGTTGTAGATGAGGACATCTTGCTCGATTGGGGATTTTTACACCTGAGCCCGTTCGCGTGTGTGCCAAATTCCGACCCCGATCCGCGCGAGGAAGCTCGCGTCATTCACGACTAATCCCATTCGAAGCTAGCCTCCATGAATAGACAAGCGGCCTGCCACCTGTATGTGTGTGCCTCGCACGCCGCATTGAGGAACGCTGCGCAACTCACCCAAACGCGGTCATTAGGATTCTCAAGGGCGATGTCAAAGAAGCATTCAGCCCAGTCACGTCAGTCCGTCAGTCAGCCGATGGATCGTTGGTCGGTCCGCGGCCGAACACGCTGCTGTCATTGACCCCTCGCTGGCGTTTGGGGAACAGGTTTACCGGCTCATTACGGCATATTTGGTGGCGCAATTTCATACCTTGTTCGCAAGTAAAGCCACAAGAGACTCCGCCCAAGCTCCAGTAACACCACGCCTTTCTTCGCGTACGAATGGGTGAACTACCACATTCTGATTGTGGTTGCTGAGCCAGAACGCATGGAGCCGTGTGAGCTTGATCTACGGACCTCCATGGTGGCCACGCTGGGACCGCGCGCCATTAACGAGAAGAAGTTTAGCGAGTGGTTAACGAACCTCGACACCCTCGGTCTGGAATGGGACACGACGGCCGGCACAGTCTCGAAGCCGAGGATCAAGATCAACAAGGCCCACGTACGAGTCGCCGCAATGCTCAGGGCAAAATGGAGTTCAAAAGAGCATCTGTACAAGCTGCTGAGAAGCTTACGCCACGTGTGACCTTGTTTCCGGCCAGCAAAACCTATGTATCAACGGATCGTCGGTGTATGGATATGGGCTCCAGAATTTGCGTCAATCACACTACCTCTCGGTGCTCTACACGATCTAGAGTGGTTCGTTCACGTCTGTCGTCAGCGCGGCGTCCCAACTACGTATTTTGGTGATCTACCTCCGGCGAAGCTCCACCTGTACATGAACGCATTGGATGCTGATCTTTGTGTCATCAGCACAGCACACAGGCAGATCATCCTCGTCCACTTCGACGAGGCCGAAACCAATCTGATAACGGCCAGTAAGTTCACAATCAACATCCGTGAGCAACTGAGCGCCGTGCAAGCACTGCTTGAGTGGGGACCATGGATGGCTGGCTCCTCACATGCCGCCACTGTCCATATCCCGTGCTGGATTGACAACCAATCGGCGATGGCATGGACCAACAAGCTCTACAGATCGAACAAGTACACACAGGAGCCCAACCGGGTGCTCGGTGCAGAGGAAGCAACATGACTATCCACTTCACATTTGGCAGGGGCGACCAACTACTTGGCCGATTTGGGATCACGCGCTTGGTCTGGGGAAAACATTGTCACGGTGGGCTAACATCATGACGTCTTTCAACATGTCTACGTCCGATCAGCGTACCGCAAGATCTTTCTCGGACGCTCGTCGCCCTTCAGCATACGTCCCTCGCAGACACCTCGCGACGACAGTACCAGTCAACCTAGAACCAGTGGCTTCGGTTTTGTGCAGCACACGGCTACTCACCTTGCTCCCCCGCGACGACGCACGGCAGCAATCATTACGACTTGCCCTCTTCGCTGTGCTCAATTGACACGTCCATTCAGCGGAACACCGAGCTCCCAGATCACCAGCTCGTCTTACAAGGCCCGCAACGCGTCGGTCTCCCGTCTCACCGTCGGCAACCAGTCACAATCGATCTGATCCGCGCCCTCTGCAATGGAATCGATCTCAAGATTCCCCAACAGCGAGTTCGTCTTGAGGCTACGCTGTCTGGCTTCTTTTTCTCCTAAGAAGATCGGAGTACCTCGCCAAATGAGGTCGCCGTCATGTGTATGTGCTTCCAGTGGTCACTTGGTTGATTTTATGACTGGATATGTGTCATGCTTGTTGAATGTCCAAGGACAATGAGTGGTGGTTGAGGTCGTTTGGCCATATTGCTTTGACTATGAGGGAGAAGAAAGAGAGTCCTTGCGAGTGAGACCTGTGGGTTTCTGAAACTGCTCCTGTATACGTGCAGCTTCTTTCTAGGGCTGCGGCCAGTATAGTTAAGAGAAGACAATGGAGGTTTTATCGCTCGAGGTGCTTTCCCTTACAACAGCACTTAAACAACAATCGTACAATTGATTTTCTCTCAACTTACGCACTTCGTTTTCTACTTTTGAATTTTAGTTGGAACTCGGGAACTCTTGCTCACCTCGTCACTAAGTATTCCATATACGAAGTGCTGCGAGTGCGACAACGCATCTCGTACAATCGCGCAATGCGCCACAAACCTGCGGATTTACCGTTCCACTGGATTGCTCGGTTCCAGTGGAATGATCAATCCGCTGTTTCATTTCAGCGGAATTGCATTACGCTGCCAATGACTGTGTACCATATATTTTTAGGAAGCACTGGTCACCATGTGGCTTATCATTAAGGCGGTTAATGCCTTTGGTGCTGGCTCACTTCAACTTGACACAACTCGAACATCAGAAAGGAGATTCCTAGATTAGGAGAAAAGTAAATTTGTGTTATCTTCTTCTTATGTTCGGAAAAAGCTCGGGCAGCTCCGGTCCAGTTCTCAAAAGCAGTGATGGCTAAGAAGGGTCGTGGAGGCGCCGGCAAAGGCGGTGCCAAGGGCAAACCAATCTCTTCCGGAGGTAATAAGAAGATTCACCAAAAGAAGAAGATGCAGCAGGTTGCAACGGTGTCGAAATCTCTGCAGAAGCAGCAGCAGAAGCCTGCAAAGGTCAAGGCCAAGGGCAAAGCCAAAGCCAAAGCGCTGACTCCAGCCGAACGACTGGCCGAGATGCGGCGCAAACTCGACGGCGGCAAGTTCCGCATGCTGAACGAACAGCTGTACACAAGTACGGGCGGCGACGCCTTCTCCACATTCCAGGAGGACCCGGAGCTCTTCGACGTGTACCACCAGGGCTTCCGAGAGCAGGCCGACAAGTGGCCCACCAATCCCTGGACACGTTCATCGACTACGTCAAGTGCGTTGCCATTGGGGGTTAACTTTTGAGTTTTGATACTGACTTTTTTTCTGTTTTTGTGACTATTGTAGACGTCACCCGAAGGCGGTCGTGGCGGATTTCGGCTGTGGAGACGCCAGGTTGGCCGAGAGTGTGCCGAACACAGTACACTCGTTTGATTTGGTGTCGCGCAAGCCGCATGTCACTGCGTGCAATATTGCAGATGTACGGGATAAGAGGTTGTTGGTAGTGTTGAGTTAGCGAGCTGATGTGAGGTGTTTGTTTTCGTTCATATAGGTTCCGTTGGAGGATGCCAGTGTTGATATCGCTGTGTATTGCTTGGCGCTGATGGGGACGAGTGTTCGCGAGTATGTGCGTGAGGTGTACCGCGTGCTGAAACCTGGAGGCGTGTTGAAGGTTGCTGAGGTGAAGAGCCGCTTTGAAAGCGAGTCGCTTGGCGGAATCTCAGGGTTCGTGCAGATCCTGGGCAAGATGGGCTTTGACTGCAAGAACAAGGACGAGCGCAACAAGATGTTCGTGCTGTTCGAGTTTGTCAAGTCGTCGCGCAAGGCGCAGAATGTCGGACCGATTGAGCTGAAGGCGTGCGAGTACAAGCGGCGATAGAGATGAACACGCCAAATAGGACATTTATTCGAGACGACCAAGTCGCGATAAATACGAACGCCACACTAGCTATCTGCACTCTACTCTCCTGCTCCAAGTATCAACGTCTGCGGCTCTTCAGAGTCCGACTTATCGGCCCCGTAGTCCGTGTCTGAGGCACCAGCAAAGTCCTCCAGTTCGAGGTCTGGTTGAGGTGGGAAGGGCCACGCACAGGTCCACTTTTTGGGCTTAATGAAGGCGATGTCGTCAATATCCACACCGTGGTTAGCCAGCATAGAGCACAGAGCCAGGAGGTTCTCTAATCTCGGCTTGAAGTGACCACTATGCGGCTCAATAGCAAGGATAGTACCGTGCTTGATGATGATTTTCCCTGCTGCGAAGATCGGAGCTCCCGACACGAAACTCGAGTGGTGGAAGCGGCCTTTACGTTTGCGGCCAAGGTACATGTGTCCGGAGAGGTCCACGACGAAGATCCACTTGCTGCGTTCGTCCGTGTGCACCACGCGTCCCGATGTCGCGTACTGCACTCTCATGTCCTCTCCGTCAGATACGAACTTGAGTTCGTAGTCTTTCCTCTGTTCAGCTGTACAGTACTGCACGCGTGTTGTGCGTAGCTCCTGTTGGGTGCATTCCGGCAGGTCCATGTTCTGGCCATTACCGTGATCTAACCAATGGAAGAAACTCGCGTCTTCATCACTGCAATAGCCCTGTTTCCAGACCTTGTGGAAGGCTCGCAAGTGGAATCCGTAGCGGTGTTGTTCGTCCAGAGCTTCGAGCCAGAAATCCCTGTGCAGGATGGAGGCCCCACAGTTGAGTTCGTCTTTACCGTCGACGCTACGGCGTCTGCAGCGCTTCATACCGCGTGTCAATTGTCCCATTCGAGCGCGTACTTGTCTCCAGCGATCCACTGTATTATCTGCTTCATGGGGCTGGTCTTGGGTGTTAGAGAAGAGTTTAGAGCGGTGTACGAGTTCGGTTGCGTCCTGTGGCTGCGTTAGATGTAAGTCCCGCTTTACGTCGAGTAACATGTTGGAAGGTGTTCTGTTAATGAGACTTTGCTCTCGATGTTCAAAGGGGTTTGGGAAGTGATGATACTGGTTGACCTGGACCTGTAGCTACAGTGTAGGTGCATTTTGTGCGGATAGGCGATGAGACGACGGAGGGGGATTACCCGTCCGTAGTTTTGAAAGGTTTTTAAGAACGTGGTTGTAAGTGTTGACGTCGCCCCTCCTGGTCGATTTTCCGTGAAGGGTTCTTTATTTGTGGGTCAGAGTCGTGCAGGAGGACAGAAAATCCATTGATTGTGGACGTCTTGTATTTCTCAGTGTTTGTCGACCGAATGCAGCACTGCCTGCTGAGCGCAATGCAATTCAAGTTCCAGGTCAAACATGTTTTAGACGTTCAATATCTGTAGTGTTCGCGAAGGGATCCGCAGTTCAGCCCTACTTGTCGACTTGCGTCAGGATGGTGGCCATATACTGTTGGCAACCTGCTTTGCCACCTGCTTCAAGCAGAGACCTTGATTGGCAATGGACCATTGCTCTTCAGTGGATTTTGCAGGTGCAAGTTGCTGCTCCGATGCAACCTGATCTCGATAACGTTTTTCGCTGGTCGACAGGGAGGAGCACGCCTCGCTCAACAATTCTTGCGCGTACATGTGCTCTAAGATACTTCGTCTACAATCGAAGCTCAGCTTACGGGCCTTCGTCCTTTCTCCACCTGCAGGTCAAACCACCTCCACTCGGCCGTCCACATATTTCTCATTGTTCGTCATTTTCCAGTTTTTATCGCAAAGCCTGTCGAGTCTATTGGTCGTCGAATTCAAAGATGCCCGTGTCGCCAGAGTCCGATACATTGCCGTACGATCCGCGTCGTTCGGCCCGCCGTCTCTGATCTGCTGGCGAGTTGTAGCCGGGCAGCCGGTAGCGCTCATTGCGGTCCTCTGCGTCCTCTCCCTCCTCCTCCGACGTGATGCTGAGTCGCTCCAGTAGCTCCGCGCTCACCGCGTAGCTCGACGACTCGTCCGACGCGTAGTAATGCCTTGAGGGATGTGTTCCTATGGACCTGTACGACGAGCCGTTGCTCGCCTGCTGTGTACTTGCTGCGTCCCTCTCTCAGCGCCGACATGGCCGCCAGCGCCGGAGACTTGGACAAGTCGAAGTCGTCGTGTTCAGCCAAGTTCGACTGCAGTGACGGCGTCCAGGAGCTTCTGTTCGGGTTCTGCCTTAAAAACCCAATATCTCCAGGGCACGAGCTTGCAAACTGCAAAAACAACGACAAAAACGTCAAAAATCACCACAAGAACCTGAAAACCTGCAAAATGCACGCACCTGAATGACTGCAGGAGCACGAGGTGGCGAGTCTTCGCGAATAGTTTCTGCTGGAGGACCCAGCGCCAAGTCTGGCATACTGTCCAGCTGCAGGAAGTTGGGTTCGGGCATAGAACCCACAAGAGGTGCTCTGGGTGGCTGTAGTCCCCCAGCTCTTGCGCCATTTGCGCTCGTCAGGAAGCGCGACAGGTGCACGTGGTGCATGTCCACAGGCAGCGAGTGCGATACCATCACCGCTCCGTTGGGACTGCGGTGCACGGGGACCCACGCTGACTGCCGCTGCCTCCTATGGGGATGGGCCGCGTCGAGGACATGACTGTAGAGATACACTGATGGACGCAAGAGGAGCTTAGTGTCGTCGCTTGGATTGATGTGAGTAGCCGCCCGAGTGTCTTGACGTTTGTAAGTGGCTTACAACCGTCAAGTGAGTTGGGAGAGACAACAATCTGGACGACCCAGATCACATTCGCAGCGGCTATGGGATGTATGTGGTTTACATAGCTGATGTTCATTGGTTGAAACTCAAATTTAGCTACTGAATCGATTCACAATTGATTATGGAGAGGCATCTCGATGTGCTGGACGCGGACGAGGATGACAACGTCTACAGCCGCGTATCGACCCCGATGGACGCCCAGTGACTCCTTTAACACGTCATAGACCTCGCTCTACGTCTTCATCGTCGGAATCGTCTTCACACAGCTCTTCGACGTCCTCCAGAGACGATGAACAGGTTCCTAGTGGTGTACAATTACTGTCTGCTCAGGGATCTGCTACGTGGCAAGCGCACATGGACCCGCGCGTGGACCTGAAGCTGCTGAGCAACCACTTCCGAGACGAGCGGATGGAGGAGTCGTACCAGCTCTACTCGTCCACTGTGGACTTCCCCGTGGCTCGTAGACTCATGCTGGCCCTTGTGGCCTTTGAAGGAGCCGCCTACGTCCTGTTCCACCGGTTTAAAGACACATGTATCGCTCCTTCAGGTGATGACTTCGCGTGGGTGGATCTGCTATCGTCGCTACTGGAGGAGGAACCTCTGTGGACGATAAATGAAACAGTGAGAAGCTGCGTTGCGTTCATTGAGCCCATGTCCAAGGACGAAGGACTCACGTGGCTATTGTGGATCTTTGCACCGTTTGCAGTCATCTACGGCATGTTGCCGCTCAAGTACTTTGAAGGAAGTATGCGGCTGAGGATTGGGGTGTACTATATTCGACGACACTGGAAGGTCATTGCGTCGTTGATTGTCTTGTGTTGGTCCGTGGGGCTCGCGGTGTTTGTCCACCACGAACTGGTTGGGATGAGGAAGAACTTGCAGATGAGTTTGGAGAATGGACTGGTCTGCGCAGTAAATACGGTGATGCCGACGTCCTGGTATGATACGTCGGAATGGGGAAGATCTCCGGTGTGGATGGACAAATGGACATGCTCTCGTGGGTGAAGCTTTACGATAGCAAGCTGGCGTACTCGCTACTAATGGGCGTCTTGGCGGTGCTGGCCGCATTCGCTGGTATTGTTGCAGTGGCCATGAAACTGGACTTCACGCACGTGTTGCTGCTGGCTGTGGCGGAATGGATTACGACGCTGATGCTGTGCTTTTTGGGAGCGACGCCACTGATTTCGTCCAGCAGACGCGTTATGAGTAACGAGGCGTTCCTGTTTTTCCTGTGTGTTTTCCTGCCTACGTGTTTTACGCTTACGGCTACGTACTCAGAGGATCGAGCTGCTCGCATGGCGTATGCATCTAAAGTGCGTGCCGAGCGTATTAACACGACGCTGAAGCTGGACCTCTCAGTGAAGCAGATTGGACTTGAAAATCGCAATGCCATGACGCGTGATGAGAAGGAGGCATTGGAGCGTGCGTTGAGTGCAACTGGTGACATGGAGTTGTTCTTGACAGTATCTATTCCTTTTGCTGACCTGAAGCTGAAGGACATTCTAGCCAAGACAGCGAACGGCGAAGTGTTAGTGGGCGAGTATCACCAGACAGATGTGGTGGTGAAGCGATTGGCGCAGTCGTGCCTAACAGCCGAGGGTCTTGCAGCGTTCAAGAGCAAGGTGGAGTTGCTGGCATGTCTACGCCATCCGAACATCGTGCTGTTCATTGGTGCCACGTTCGACAACCTGTCTAACGTTGGCCTCGTGATGGAGTATCTGGAACGTGGCGACGTGCTATCGCTGCTACGTAGCCCCATCACACTGGCCTGGAGTGATCCGCTGCTGAAGATCGCCACAGATGTGGCCCAGGGCGTCTCTTATCTGCACAACTGCGACCCACCGCTGGTGCATCGCGACCTCAAGTCCTCCAATTTGCTGTGCACGCGCACCTACTCGTGCAAAGTGTCAGACTTTGGCGAGTCGAAGCGACAATTACTACCAGGCAAGCTCTTCAGTACGATCGTCGGGACGCCGTACTGGTTGGCACCCGAAATTCTTCGCGAGGAGCGATATGATACGCAGGTCGACTGCTACAGCTTTGGTGTCATCCTTGTGGAGCTCGAAACGCGGCGCGAGCCGTACCATGATTTGCCCAAGGACTTCACGACCATCGACATCATGATGGGAGTGTCGCGCGGGACCTGCGGCCAACGATCCCGCCCTCTTGCTCACCTTGCCGTCACAAACTCATTGCGCGCTGTCTGAACACGGACCCCAGACGACGCCCTAAGATGACTGAAATTCTCAACGCGCTGCAGCATGAGATACGTCAAGAGCTTTTGGACCAGAACTCCACGGACGTCGTCAGCGACAAGCGCCGGATGGTGCTCATGCAGCAACACCAGCGACTCAATCGCCGCGGGCTGCAGGATCTGATGCGCTCTCACGACGAAGACTAACTACATGTACTGTAGTACTGTGTGTATTACGTGTATCGATAGTATTGATCTGAGCTCGTGTTCAGGTTGTATGAAATTCTTGAACCTAATCAAACTTTTTAATTGCTGACCTTGCACTCATGTTGAAGTGCGATGCTTATCAAAGGCTTTTCCTGTAACGTCGAATTGAGTTGTAGGCAACAGTGTTTCTTCCTTTTCTTCATGGCGATGGTCCAACCCCTTGTTGAGGTACATGTAGTGCAGCGCGTTACTCTCTGGGTTCGTTTGTTGACGCGAGTGCACGAAATATGAGTGCGGAGGACGCCGTTGCGCGATTGCGACCTGTACGAGTTACCAACGCGCATTAGCCGCATCCTTTTGACTAACTCGCTGCGATACGTTCGGAATGGCTGGTCTGCAATGGTACCGGAGACCGTGGACGCTTGGTTGCCTACGAACTCCGTAACGGAGGGCCAACGCATTGCAACACCACGCTCTTGATTGCATGCATTCAGCTCTTTTAACGTCACCACGCGGTGTCTTGTCGAGCACCTTGGTTGCATGATGTGTTTCGTCACGAGGAAGAGGAGATAATGCTCTTGAACTTAAACGAATGAAGATCGCGTGTTTGTTTGCTGAACTACATGCAACTTCCAATCGGTTGCACGCCAACTACGTGGTCTCGACAAAATGCTTACTACTAACTTGCCGGTCTCTGCTGATCGGAGAATAATTTAAATACGCCGCACACACTTGCCACCCCGCGCGCTAATTTGAACACTCGCGCTGAGATAAGGATGGCAATGATAAGAGTCGAACTGGTGCTTGAAACCGCCGCTGGGACTTGGAAAACTTGGCGTTGGGCGTGGCCGTCACATCTACTACGCTGGGTACCGCAGGTGAGTCGCGGTGGTTGAATGGAAAAAAGCGTCGCAACTGTCCAGATCGAACCAGAAAGTTTACTCGAAGGCGTTGCTGAGTGCCTCCATCCACAGGTGCATTTCGTCCTGCGACCTTGCCTTGCACATGAGCGTCTTGGTGCTTTTTCCGGCAGACGTCGACACTGAAAATTCGCAGGTGGATTCGCTGATCTTCTCGGCGTGGGTCACGTACGCACGACTGAGCGGCACGGCCCAAGCGTCCTCCGTGTCGTACACGGTAAACATATTTCCTGCATGACGCAAAAACGCGCTCGCTTGATTTGCGGTCGCCGACTTCGAGCCAGCCGCTCTTGTCCACAATGTTGGAGCCAAAGTCGAGGTCCGAGTCCGAAAAGCCCGCTGAAAGCGTCGACGACGCCGTGCTGGTAGTGCTGGTGTTCAGCGACTCCTGTCTCTTAGCCAACGCCGCCGCCTCATTCAGTCGGTCCACCCACTGTCTGCACAACGTCTCGTTCTTGGCGCGCACGTCGATGATCTTGCCGCTTACAGCGTACACTTTGAAGGCAATCTTGGACTTGGGCGAGGTCTCGACATGAGCCACTCGTACAGCACCTGCAGGAGTCGACTCGCTCTTGGTCGTGAACAAGTTATCACCGGGGATGGGCATGAGAGACGACTCGGACACGAACTGGTCCGTCGGGAACGTGTCGTAGTACGTGAGCAGTGCGCCGTCGAGCACAAAGTGCTGGTTGCGCCACTTGAGAAGCGGCCGGCCTTCATCCAGAGCCAGCCGTGGAACTTCTCGCCCGACGTCTTGCGGCCGAAGTGCATGGCCGAGCCCTGCGTGCTCTGCACGAGCATCTCGATGTCCACATTCAGTCCAGGGATGCTAACGCCGTGGCGACTACGCGCTCGGCGCGACGAATGGCCCGCCGAGTTGCTGCGGTGGTTCATGGCGAAGGTCGACTACGGGGCTGGGAGGCGCGTTGGCAAGTCTCTGCGGATGGATCGGAACCTGCTGCTACAAGCACTCGAAGCGGTTTCTCTCAACGTCCTTCGCTGAGCGTTCCTCGCCTTCTTGTGCGCTTCGCAAACTGTGCCATCGTCGGATGCCTCTCCGCCCAGGTAAAGTCAGTTCGCCACGACCTAATCGCTCCTGACTCTCTTGAGATGGCCCGGTTTTGGTACCATTGGCTCCGGTCTCTGTAAGTTTTGCTAGAGGCCAACCATACTGAGGACAAGTGAATCGCGTTCAGAGCCTTTGGTATCAAAGCCCCAACTTCTGCTTGGAGTTTTTCGCGCCATACAAAACGCCGAGCCACTGCTACTGGTCCTGGTTCGGCGACAGTGACTTGCTTTTGTTGCTTTAGGTTTGAATTTTACTCTTTTGGCGCCTGGTTCGCGGCCACCGTCTGCAGTGGATAACTTGGGTGAGTGCTGTGCGCTCGCTGCCGAAATGCTGCATTTGGCGCGCGCAGCTGGGAAAGCCGATGCAACTCGAGCTGGACGGCCCTATACAAAGGCACGTGTGCGCGAGTAACGAGACGACGCGGCAGTATTTTCCCCGCTCGGGAAGGCCTCATCTCGATGGTACTCTTGCTGATAATACTGGAGCGCAGTCAACCACCGACGCGTCTTGCATTGCGTAGAAGAGAGTCGGAGGCGTGAGGACGGGCTCCGCGCAAAAACAGTCAGAGTGGCGCCGAGCGGCTCCTACAGACCGGGATCTGTCACTGCGGTCCGGTGGAAACGCGAAGCTGCAGTTTGAATAGCGGCGCGCCTCCGACCCGATGCGGGCGTGCTCGACAGGCAGCAAGGAGGGAGAAACGTTTGGCACCGCCAACCTGCTCCGGACCCGGAGCGGCACCACTGCGTTTCAAGGTGCTGACATTCTGAAACGCTTGCTAGTCAGCGCATAGATTAGGCTCGACGGTCTCCGATACATGTACAGTAGCGCATCATCCTCGCATCCTGGGTGTAGCCATGTTTGGATAAGATAGGACCTCAACTTCAGAAGAGGTTCAACATGTGTCACCAAGATCGAGTCACACATTGCAGTCGATGATAAATTCCTCGTGTTAAACCTCGACAGACGTCGGAAGGAATCCCACGTGGACTGATACACACCTGCTACGAACATCCTGCAGCGACTTGTGGAGCGGACCATGAGGAGACAGCGACGAGGTGTTCTCGGAAGCACAAACCTGCCATCGATCACCCACAATTGTGAGGCCCACGCTGGTGTATACCAGCTGCAACGCCAGCCGATAGATTCGAGAGACACTCGCAGCACGACCAAGCTGGACGCGAATGTGCTTGAGTGTCACAATGCGGCGATGGACAGACGCCTCCGCGCGGCAAGCCGATGACTCGGGACAAGTTCAAGCTTCCTCCGATACCCTGCGACTCGACCACTGGAACGGCCATTCGAGAGGGACAGTGCAGGACCAAGCGCAAACTCTCGCCACAAGAAGCTCTGCTTCCTGAACACGAAAAGGCAAATGTACGCTGCTCATTTGACTCCTGGATGATGCATCCTTAGTATGCAACTGACTTTCTTACTGCGTTGCTCTTCGTTGCGACGCTGTAGCTTGTGCTCGCGGACACTATTGAAGTGCACGAGACGGCATCGAAATCCTACAAGAATGAGCACTGGTATACGAGCCCAATCGGACTCGGCTCGATGAAATCGGTGCTGCTAGCTGCATTCAAGTCACGTGACCCTGGAGGATCTGGCATCATTACCTCGAAGCAGCTTATTGAAGCGCTGCAGGCGCCGAACCTTGGACTAGATGAAACACAGGCTCGCTCAATTTTGAGTGGCATTGACGACCAACTGCTAGAGAATGATGCCAAGGTGCCTTACCGCAGCTTCGTTAAGCACCTTCAACTTCCAGATGAACGATCAAATCAAGGAGGGCAAGACCCAACGATCTTTTACCAGGAAAGCTATATCAACCGGGTTCGAGTGCACGCTGCACAGCTAATTGAAAAGGTTGCCACGGTGGGTTTGACTTCATCGAGCACCGACTTGGGAGATACTATGATGGGCACACCTAAAGGGCCGATATCTATTATGCTGCCGCCGCTTGCTAACGAACCAAGTCAAGATGCAGCACCTTTAGCAAATAATGGTACGATCCTACAAATATCTGTGCTTGACATCCTTGTATTCCTCTCCTCATTATATCGCTTTGCTCTCCATTCCAACAGAAGTGGATCGGTTGTCTTTCGAGTTTGATAAGGTGCGCAAGCAGCGGCGGGCTGAAGCGAAATCCCACGTTTTACTAGCACACATCAACCGAATAGAGGCGTTTTCCCAGCATCAACAGGAGATGATCAAGCAACACTACACCTTTTCAACTTCAAAATGGCAAAAGAAAATTCAATACGTCATAAGGTAAAATCAAAATGACGTGAATAGAGAAGTGACCGACGCACGTTTTTATATTTTGCTTACTCGCCTTCTGGAACGTCCGCCCCTGGATTGCTATATCATGGAGCTTAATGGTGTGAAAGGAGCCTATGTGGCAAGATACGTGGTTATAACTTCGTGGGAGAGAAGGTCGACTGCCTTCATCAAGCGTTCCTTGATGAATAGTTCTGGCGTGTTAAAAATATCTGCAGCATATAATTCCCTTTCAAATCCGTTGCTTGTTTAATATCATATTTGTCACCCGGTGTCATTGATTTTACCTTATGACGTATTGTATTTTCTTTTGCCATTTTGAAGTTGAAAAGGTGTAGACTATGCGGCTAGCTGCCAAGGCACTGCATCGTCACAGTCACTTCGAGCAGGCTTTCGAAGAGGTACACAACCAGGATAAGCACTTTGTCTGTTTGTGCTGCTGACATATATGGTCTTTCGCGACATTGCAGGAAAACCGTCGGCTGCGGGTAGCCCAGAGATTATCAAAAGGGATGCTTGAATCCCCATTGCGAAGATACCCACAACATCAGCAAAGTCTCAATGTTTTACGTCGAACCCGTCTAAACGTCCTGTTAGTCTAAAGCATAATTGAGAAAGTTTAACCACCACAGGCACGAAAACTGCAAGTATGGAGCTGCTAATGGTTCTAAGAAACCCATCCATTGCGAGTGGATTAAGTTGACACTATAATACAAGCAACTTGCGAACGCCTGATGCCATTGTAAGGGTTGATCAGGTTGGTCCAAACATACATGTAGATTTTTTTAAAAACTCTATTAAATTAAAATAAATGCGATATATATTTCCATCCGAGTAGTTTTGGGGCCACACTCGAATTTTGAGCGGATAGAGGTAGAATTTAACGGCGACCTCCACGAAGTGGAGACTTCATCTGGGTTGAGGAGTGGTGGGTTGTCACGAATTTAGAACTGACTGCTTCTTAATCTACGGTCTTGTCAGGGCTCGGAAAAAATAATTATAATATAATAACTATAGTATTATATTGACGGAATTACTTATTATTGGCAAACCAAGTTTTCCGTAAAAATGAAATTGACCCCGTAATAAGTTTATTGCCTTTTTACTTCAAAAACTGTTGTCCTCCAACCCAAATCGTTCTTGTGTACACTACCATCTCTTCCCATTGTCATGCCAACTGACTCAATTCCATATTTAATGACCAGCGCGCGCAGATTTCTCCTTTGTAATGAATTAGTACTACGTAGTTTGACCATTCTCATTTGGAACCAACGCCATTCAAAGGCCAAAACGACCAAAAAAATTGAAACAATAACTGCAATATGTATTATTGCCGTCGCCGGTATTGCAGTTACGTTTTTCTGAGAAACGAGTACAATTTTATATTTTATTTTCCGAGCCCAGGGTCTTGTTGACGGGGTGCTCACCAACCAATTGCAATCTCCTGCAAAATACGGTTTCGCGAGCTGCTCGTCTCGACCAGCTCCGAAAACTGATCCTTTCCATACGAGTAGTTCTGGGGCCACACTCGAATTTTGAGCGGGTATAGGTAGAATTTAACGGCGACCTCCACGAAGTGGGGGCATTCTCTAAAAGGTGGTCATGATTACCACCATATTTCTAAAAGCCGCGATCGTCTTTAAAAGGTGCTTGTTGATTAAGTTAAATAACACGGAGGTACGATGGCACGTGCTGCCGTATCGTACGAACGGAATCGGAGCCTTGCACGTGCAATAGCTAGAACACGAACAGCACACTAGAAGTCCCACAGCGTTCCGGTCGCATACCCAGCGTACAAAATGGCCTCCCCGCCGGAAGAGGGTCAAGAGTTTCCTGAAGGGGATTCGGCATTACATGTAATACAAGACTACGCGCCTCAATCAAGAAACACGTCAAGGTCAAACGAGGAGGCGGTGGGCGCAAGCACTTGGTGTGCTCGTCGAGCACGTGCACGATGTTTGTGCACCTGTACCATTGCACGAACACCACTTCCTGGCGCGTTGCGTCAACAGCTTGCGCCTCTACGAGTACTTCGACAAAGTTATGGCGTCCATGACGGATGCAGCGTATACGAGGGCTCAGCTTTCTTCCAAATGGGCAAAGGAGTAGCGTTTGGAGCGTAATCATTGTACGAAGAACAATTCGAGAAAATTACACCGTCGCCGATTCCAAAACCGATATCGCCTTCGTCCATCGGATTCAGCAAGTGCCCCCATTTCGACGTCGAGTCGATCTAACCAAGAGCTCATGCACCTGCACATGATCGCGGTGTTAGTGAAAAAGAAGAAGCTGGACTCGGTATTTTCGCGCTTTGCGCACTGCTACCTACTACGAGGCGTTCAATACAGCAAGTATTGAAATGCCGTTGTTGTAAAATGTGGAGGACGAGGAGCTGCAGCCTGCGGAGTGCGCTGTGAGACGTGGAAGGTAGCGCAAGAAGCGATTGCCAAGTCGTGGAGAGAACACATCGAAGCGTGTTCGTAGATGCAAGAACTGCCATGAAACGGGTCACAATCGGCGCACATGCACGAACCCCACGGTCGTAGTGACCGAGTGACCACATCGTCCGCGAGCGTAAAGCTACCAAGGTAGAAGCAGCAGAGCTTACATACTTCCCGAAGTGTACCCGAACAGTAGCAGCGGAGCTTACATGCTTCGCCACAATCCATTGCTTGAAGACCCTTTCTGTTAAATATCAGTTAAGATAACAAGCACCTTTTAAAGACGATCGCGCCTTTTAGAAAATGGTGGTAATCATGAGCACCTTTTAGAGAATGCCCACGAAGTGGAGACTTCCCTGTCGAGCGGAGCGAGCCGTCGTGGTCCTGTCTCTTGACCGCTTGAGTTTGTGCTTTGTGTCGAGCATGAGTTTGGCCAGGTCGTTTCTTGTTGCGCGATCAATGTGCACGTACCGTTGAAAGCAGTCACTTTTCCATCTACGTGAAGCTTCACGGTGGTCTCGCTGCTGCCTGCAGCAAATAGCGCTGTTGCCCCTCCGCTCCGAAGCGAGTGTGTGCCGAACAGTCTTTGATCCTCGCCGCAGGCTTTCGCCGCCTGCTTTATCCGCTTATTCATATCAGCCGCCGACACTGCACTTCCATCGTAGAGCTTGCATATGGGTGTGTCACCTGGCAATTTTGCGTTCTCGCTTTCGGTCACCAGTGACCAGTCGGCTCGAACAGGACACAGCCATTCACTCCCGGAGCGGTTGAGAGTTCTCGAACTGGATTCTCCTCGCTGATCCGTCTTGCTCCCTCGGATACAGATGGTGACGCTTGACATGGTCGTCTTGTCCGTAGATAATGCTCCGTTGCTGTCCGTGAAATTGATGTCGTTGCGCTGCAGGGCAAATGCCGCTATTTTGCCGTTCACTGCTAAATATTCGGAGCGTCTGAGGAGGAAGAAATACCCCAAGACCGCAGCCCCCAGATAACGCGGTCGCGGGTACGCCTGAAATCGAGGGAGCGTCGGACTGTGCGTAGGATCGTTGGAGTGACGGGTCGTTTTCGCTGTGGCGCCGGAGACAATCTGCGCATCCCTCGCAAAGCAAGCGTGTGCCCGGGCTCGATCCCGACTTCGTAGCCGTACCGGAGGAGATGATACCACGCGAGATGGCTAAGCTTGGACAACACGGTCGCGGCAGAGTTGGGCTGCGCGCTTGCGGCTTCAGTCCATCACGCAACGGCGAAGTCGATAAGGTCGAGTGAGTGGCGCGCGCGGTCCCCGGAAGTTGCTCGGACTGGCCGTGTGAGGTTCGCCAGGCACACCATTGCCGCCAGGTTCGGTCGTACGTCGCTCTGAAGCTGCCGACCAGTGATGCGGCTTGTAAGTCGTGGAGAACGTCTTGTAGATGTAACGCCGCTTGGCTGGGACCTGTACCTGCGTCCATCTGTGCACGGTTACATAGTTAGAAAATAAAGCGCGAGTGCGGGGAGCCTGGAGCCGCGACCCAGCATCCGCGAGCGTGTTACGCGATCCTGGAAGATGCGCCGCGGAGACCCAGAAGCCGAATGCGGCTTCGGCAAATCAATACAGCGGTTCAACTCTTGACCATAGAGTGAAGAACTGGAGAGGCTGTTAGCGCGTGCTACCGCGGTGGTGGTGTCAGACCAGCAGCGAATGTGTGGCCAGTGCTGACCCGATGCCGTGCACCAGCTCGGGGCAAAAGCATCGCCGCCAATGCGATGCAGAAGTGTTCGCGAATGTTGATATCAAACGATGCGGTCGCGCCAGAGAAAGGGGCCCCGTCGAGCTCGTCAGAGTCAAACTGGACGGTGATGAAGCGTTGCATGGTTGGGTCCAGGATGCAGCAGCCTGAGTCGCTAGCGTCCATGTACCAGTGTGCATCTGGAACTGGGAGGTCGCCGAAGAGACGTGTCGGAATTCCACGTCGTCGGCCTGCTTACAAGAGGCTGTCGAACCACAGCAGGTCCGCATGCGCCCGCGACGACAATGGGATGGAGCCATAACGCGGTGCAAATCGACTAAGTGTGTGCAACCGCTGATAAAACGGCCGAGCCGCGTGGAGACAGGTTGCAACGTGACGAAGGCTGCCAAGAAAACCGGCGAGGGTTTGCTTGGTGACCCGCTCGCGAGTCCGTACCGAGTTGACGCGCACCAACGCCTTAGCGATTTTGTCCGTTGGTATTGACACTGTGGCTGCCTCTGTGTCCCATTCGAGGCCGAGGGCTGTCAGCCGGGAAGACCATGGCGTGAACTTGCTTCTCGTTGATGCCGTTGGGGCCCAAAATTGCTAGCATTGCTAATCGCAGTGCATCTTCCGCGATGACGCAGCGGTCACCCGTGTCAGGTTCGATCAAGAGATGATCGTCAACCCAGGCATATGCGAAGAATGCCTCCGTGTCGAGCGCCGGAGGAAACATGCTGGATGGGCTTTTTGGCTGAGAAGATGCCGAATAGCGGCGCCAAAGATACCGTACAAGGCTGGTGATCCCGTTCAGCCGAACGGCGCAGACAAATCCACCACACCAGCCGTGTTATCTGGTGTGCGGCCACATATCCACGCCACATCGTCCGCGTTGTGTCGGAGGTACTGTGTACATCACCTTTAAGCAAGAGGATGCGCACACCGGGATAACGTCGTTGGAGGTCTTCGATGCGCAGCGCAAGAGCTGCCATTGGCTGGTATGTCATGTAGTTGGGTCGGTGAAATCATTTGGACACTCACCCGGGGATACGACAAGTCGTGAATTAACCGGATGGTGCCATCCGACTTCGCGATCGCCCCGAAAAGGGTTACGTGAACCGCCCAGCTCTCCAAGACATCAGCATCCACCACGAGGTATGCATCGGTCGTTTCTCCTTCACGGATTCGCTGCGTGACGTCTGCCGCACAAGTGAGTACCGATCGGTGATTCTGTGGTCGGTCGCTCTGCCGAGGTGCCGGCAGCCGCCACCGTGCGCGAAATCCGTGCAGGGCTATCTCGACTAGTTGATTCAGGTTGCCGTAGTCCGCCAGCAACCGCCGATATGTTTCAGGTCGAAGGGCCCTGGTCTTGCTTGGTTTCTCCCCGCACCAGCTTCACAAGGGTCGAGAGAGCCAAACCGCTGCGGCGAGTCAGGTACGAAAGCAGAGGCTGTAAGCTGGTTGTATTCCCATCGTAATTGAAGCCATAACATCGTGCGACCGCTCTAATGTTGACCTCCTTTGTCAGTTCATCGCGCTGAAGCAAGTGGGCAAGGTGGGCTTGAACCGATGCAGCCAGAGGGTGGTACCGGAGCCGACCCTGCCCGACGTCTCATAAGTGCTTGAATGCGGGTGCAAGACCACCAAATCGCTGGTTGACGTAGTTCCGCACCTCGTGTGGGAGTTCTGCCGGCGTGAAGTGGGCTCGGTCAGGGTATATGCACTGGGATGGCGCGCCGACCACACCCGTTCATCCTCGGCGTGAGATGGAGCGCAGGCAGAGCTCCCGGTCACCATGTCGAGGAACCTGGCGCGGGAATCCGGGCCCATTTCTGGTCGACGGCAGTGGCCTTGCCGAGTCATGACGCCGGCGCCCCGACGAGTACCTGTCCACGAGGCGCGTCTGTTCGGCAAAACGGCTCGGCCCTCCGGGTAACGACTGGGGCTGGGCTTGCGTTGCCTCGTTGCTCAGCAGTTCGCCCAGTTTGCGTTGCGTGAGGAGCTGGACGGTCGACTGGAAGTCCGGGTGAGCTCGGGAGACGGTTTCTTGCACAGCGAACCGAGATGTACCGCCCTCGAGGTCTTGTACCGACGCCGAGCGAAACTGTTCGAGGATAGCGTCGACCCAGTACACAAAGTGGGGCAAGTCTGCACGTGTCCAAGCGCCTCCGCCGATTTCTTGAAGTACGAAACTGTGCAAACGCTGGATTAGCTGGACCAGCTCCGGGGCAGCGAAGCTGACACAGTAGGTACTTAGGCTGCCGATGGCGGATACAATGTCGTCGGATGATGACGGCACACTGGGTGTGGGTAGCGCTACCGCATACGAGAAATTCTGCATGTTGGCGTGGCGGGCTTACACCCAGGTCATCTTGTCCACGCGATTCATGAACAGCAGGTGCATGATGGATAAACCGCGCGTGCCAAACCGGAAGTCGTACAGGCGGATCAACACGCCGGGATGCGGGGCAAATTGCACTGCAGAGTGGGAAACAAGGCCGTCCAAGAACGCAGCAGCACACGCACCTGGTAGATATGGGTTGGAGAGCGGCTGATGAAGAGATCGCTGACGAGTGGTTGGCCGGAAGGCCGACCGTGACCCGCGCTCGCTGTCGTCCTCGCTCCGTGCCGACTATGCCCGCTGTCGTTTAGCCGGCGGTCCGGATGGCTCCGTCAAGCCGTCCAGATACTCGGCGAGTAGTTCTGGCTGCGCCGCCAGCGCGCGCACGATTCGCGCGTGATAGCTAGGTGTTAGTGCCGCCACCAGCGGCATCTCGATTTCGGCCGCATGAGCGTTGACTCCGTCTCGCATTCCCGCTGATGCCGCCGAGTGGTTGCTTGTGGCTTCGTCGGCAAAGAAGGAATCTCGGGAAGGGGCGAATGTGACCCCGGCGGTGCAGTTGAGTGGTCCGCGATCGGATTGGCTGCTGGCGGCCTGCAAAAATCGGGGCCAATCCCATCCCGGATCTCTTGGGGGATGTTGTGAACCTGACCTTCGGTCAGATAGACGAAGTCCACCGTGTGCTGCAGCGGGAACTGATACTGATCACCCGTCATCTGGTCGATCTTGGAGTCACCGGTCGGCGGGACCGCCGTAGGCAGAAACGGAGCTGAAGAGCACGGTAGGGTCGCGTGAGGGCTCCGGCAGAGGCTGCCCCAGGATACCAAGCAGCTTATCAAGTAGCTCCGAGTGGAGACGCCGCACTTGGGAGACACGGCGAGCTCGTGGCAGGGTAGTGTTCCACAGCAGAAGCGCTGTGATGGGGTCGATCTGGATTAGGTCTTTAGCATAGCATTCGTTGGTCGTGTGTCACACGACAAGGCGATCCGACGCTAGGCACGAGACTTGACCGTGGACCCTCCCGAGCGCCAGTCGAGCGGCAACAGGTTGTCGTAGCCATACGCCTGGACAGGCGCCGCGGGCAGCTTGAGAAGACGCCGTGCGCTCTCGCGCCGTGGCGATGTCCACTGTCCATTGATGTTGGGCGTTTGGGAGGCTTGTTATCGTCACGGTCGTGGTCGACATGCGTGTGACCGTTCCGTACGTTGGAGAGACGAGTCCGGGGGCGTCCTCCGGGAGGAGAAGGACGTGTCCTCCACGTTCGAGTGAAATAGACATCGCTTTCTTAGGAGACTGTGACTCGTGTGTCATTTTTCGCGAATTTAGAACTGACTGCTTCTTAATCTACGGTCTTGTTGACGGGGTCTTGCGTGCTCACCAACCAATTGCACTCTCCTGCAGAATACGTTTCGCGAGCTGCTCGTCTCGACCAGGTCCGAAAACTGATCCTGTACTTCGAAGTACTTATCAGAAAATTTCTGCATTTAATGCATCCCTTGTTTTTCAGTCTTTTCGTTTGTCTTCGATCGACAGTGAGATCACTTGCTGGTGCTAACGAACAGACAATCAGAGAAGCTCATGGTTTTATCGACACCGATTGAGGCAAGTTGCCAGGTATCACTGATGCCGGCAAGATCAATTGATGTCACTTTCCAGGTGGGGTACAACACGGCTCTCAATTCATGCATGCCTCTAGATCACTGGAGATTCCAGTGGGTTACATGCGGAAGTACATGTACATGGTGACTAACCTATATTTTTGTAAGTAAGTGACTTATTACTACAGAAGTAAAATCATGTAAAGCAAATGTACGAGTTACTCGGTCCCTAGTTCGTAGCACCCGGAGTGCTCACTACATCTAGCCTTATGTCGCTCACATACTACTGTCCAGAGCTACAGTCCGGTGGCAATGCAGAGTCAACTTGCATACTATGTAGTATATTGTCTCTAGCGAAGTGGTGGCAAAGTAGACAAAGCATCTAAGGCAAATGCCTTTTGGAAACTAGGCTCACTGCTGGTCCGACTGAGCGCTGCTCAAATTTGCGTCGTATTTGCCGTTGTATGCATCCGTCGTGAGCATGTAGCTTTGCACGTAGGCCGCCGGAGTTGTCAAATTGAGTCCGGGCATCTTGTCGAGGCAAGATTTGTCCAGCATTTCGAGGTCTCCTCCATTTTTTACGTAGGATACGAGCAACTTCATTCCACATGTGACGGCCCCGGTAAAAGGCAGTTGCACCCAGTCCATCATTGTGTTGTGCGCGGCGTAGTCGAATGTGATCAGCTCCTTGTTGTCTCCAGCGAGGGCGCCCAGCAGATACTCGGCATACTTGTGTGGCGCCTGCGCATCCAGCTTGCTATTAAGCAGCAGTACGCTAGCCTGGCTCGGAATAACGGCGCGCTTGTTCCAGTATTCATCACGCTCGTAGATCAGGGGGCTGGCGTCGTAGTCGCCGAAGGTGAATTTATCGCACGTCTTGGACTCCTCTTTCGAGGACGCACAGTAGAGTTCAATCGCATCGTAGACGCCCGAGTCGGACATGAGCACGTCCGTAAACCGTTTTTTCAGCTTGGACATCGACGGCGACGGGGATTCCCACATCTCGGAGAAACCGATGAGATTGTAGAGCAGGATTGACACATCGGCACCGTCCTCGGTGACGTAACTCTTCAAAGTTTCGACGATTTGACCCAGAACTAGAATGTCCTTGCTTGCACAGCGATTCAAGCGATATACAACCGCCGGGATGAGCGTTCGCATGTTCTCGTCTGGCAGCATTGTTCCCAATGTACGTCGTAGTGAAAACGAAGGTGGTTCGCCACCCGGGACTCTGTTGCCAATCTGAAAGTCATCAATCAGTTTCGCGCACGTCGAGTCTGGGTCTTTGTCAAGCTTCGTCATCAGGTGTTGGATCGTCCCCGACAGACCTTTCTTCCCAAACCAGGTGCTAATTTGTTCATCCTGGTCGCAGAGATCCAAGAAGCTGTCGGCAACCTCACCAAAATCGGTATCCCAGTTTGAATAGTACTTGAAACCTTCGCGTGCACCGGACGACGAAAAATGCCGTCCAGAACATAGCCAGTCACCTCAGGGGGTTCAGGTGCACAAGGCGTTCCACCAGTACTGTGCCGTATCCCCAACCGTACAAAATAGTGTCTTCGCCATTTGTATGCTCGTCAATGAAGAAGGCTACGTCTTTGGCAGCACTCGTCGTGGAGAAGGACGACAGATCTCCGTATTTGGTAGCCAGCTCCTGTGCGCAGTCGCCCACTGCAGATGGTTCAAGTTCGTTTTCCCAGGTGACGTCTTGCGTTTCCAGACAGTCTAGTTTTGTACTGCGTCCGGTTCCGCGGTGATCCATGAGGTACACGTTCACGTCACCTTCTAACTGAACATGAAGACTAACCATCATCGACTCGACTGGCATGGCAAAAACAAAAGGAACAGAAGCCGGTTATTTGTCAGATCTAAAAACATATCTTGCAACGAAACCAAACACACTTACGCGAGGTAGATGAAATGCCCGGCCCTCCCTGCAGCAGCCACACATTACGAGCAGTCTTTGGATCGCCTACCGTAGCTGGCAAACGTTTTACGAAAACTTCAATGGTGGGGTCGACCCCTCCGGGGTTTCACAAACTCCAGGGTGGCACAGCAACGCATTGTAGATAGTGCACTCAGCGTTTTCGGCGCTTGAGCTTTCACCATCGGATAATGTGTACTCGGGGCAGGAATTCCATCCCTTGAATTTCTTTCTTGACTCGGTGAGTGCTGCGTTGGCCGATATGGCTATAGCCACCAGTAAGATGGCGTTGCAGAACTGCATTAGAAAACAGAAGTTGCAGAATACTTGGCAATTCGTTGTTTCAGCCGGTAAATCCGGAAATGTGTTTTGATGCTGCGTGTGAACCTCCTTGGATGGTGGCGGCGTGGCTTTGACTCATCGACAAAGGACTCCTGTACACGTTCACGAACGTTTGATTGTGGAATTGCTGGTGTTTGATTACATGCACATGTAAGACGAAAACATTCGGATACTGTAGTGCGGCTTTGTAAAAAGAGAGATCTGTCATCGTATTTTGACTCATAATCCGCGAAGTAATTATAAATGATGACGCGGCCACAATCAGCACCGCGTTGTACTACTGTATGTTTGTATTATTAATGTATTAATAGTGCCGCACAGCACACAACCATTTACAGTAATGCGTACAAGTATTAATAATGTGCATGTATAGGGCGTATTGCGCGCTGAAAAGTAGATTGCGAAGTTTTTTCCTTACTTGATTGCCGGCGACGGGCCCTGTGGCAGCGCAATTCCATTGCGGTGCAGCCTGCACCAACCGGGGAGAGATTATGTAGGCTGCGGATGATGCGGCAGTATTTTCCGTATATGAGCATGTATTACATCGGTACAAGATGATGCGGTCGTCGGAGTGTCTATTAATATACGGTATATCAGCACTGATTGCTCCGAGATTATTATATCCTGGTCCCGTTGAAGTTTGGAGGCAACAGAGTTTGATACATGTCATAGTATTAAAAGTGTGGCAATTCGAATCCGTTAGAACTAGGGGTATTAGAATACAAGCCGAGTGGCATCAACTGTTTTGACAGTATCATTGATATTATCTGACAAAGTCGCGCGTTGCACGAAGAAGCTCTGAAATTCAGGTGTAGGCATAGACGATAAGAAGGGTGTTGCTTCGCGAAGGCTGGGATAGAAGGCAAATAAAAGGGGAAAAACGAGTTTACTCTTGAAAAATAACAAGCATTCTTACACTCCCGGACAGAATATTACAGCCACCGACATTTTTGCTATAACTTTTTCTACTGGGAGTTGAGGCTTGCTGTTTAGATATGTGCTGTAGGCACCCTAGTGAAGCATAGTTACGATTAGAAGTTTGCGAAGTTCGAGCTGCGAGGAGGCTCCCATACAAAAAAACATTTGTGGACCTGGACACAATATACGGCCAGCCAGACCCATACAAAAATTTAGTCAAACGTCATGAAAAGATTGTGTAATTTGCTATTAGTAGTGCGTTGTGTTGCCCTGCTTGGAGATGACTTCGATGCAGCGTCTTGGCATCGAGTCTATGAGCTTGCGCAAGTAAGTAAGGTCAACAGCCTCCCGTCAGTTCCGCAACGCTGTCGTACTGCTTGCCATTATGATAGACGATCTGAGCCATCATGGCCCACACGTTCTCGATTGGGTTCAAGTCCGGAGAGCGGGCAGGCCACTCGAAAACGCGGATGCCTTCCTCCTCAAAGAATGCGGTCGTGAACTTGGAGCGGTGGATAGACGCGTTGTCTTGCTGGTAGATGTAGTCCACGCCATGATGGAGGTGCGCGAACGGGAGCATGTACTCCGACACTGTGTACACGTAGTGCTCGGACGCCTGTCGCCCTTGGAGAACTGCGAGCTTCGACTTTCCGGCTGCACTAAAGCTCCCCCAAATCATTACAGACCCCCACCGTTCTGCCGTCGCACACTCTGTCTGGTAGGCCGCCGTATGTCACGCCAGTAATGGCGAAGGCCATCTGGCCCATCGAGATTGAATTTCTTCTCGTCAGAGAAGACGATTGTGGGCCACATGTCAGGCTGTACAATCATCCGCTTGGCCCAATCCAAACGAGCTAGCTTGTGCTGCTTGGTCAGGGGGAGGGTGTTGTCCATCTTGGCGTAATCCAGCCAGTCAACGCCAGCCAGAAGACGGCGGATCGTTCGAGCCGTGCACGAGCACGAAAGCTCCTCCTTCAGACGCGTGGAGCTGTAGTCTCCGGTGGAAGCCTTGCGCACGATGCGGCGTGTCTGCCGTTTGGTTAGCGACGGCTTCCGGCCTGCTGTACGATGCCGCGTCGAGCCTGTCTTCAGAGCTCTCTGCACGCAGTCCCTTGAGCGCTTCGTCTTCTCGGCAATAGCTCGGATGCTGAAGCCGCCCTCGCTCAGTCCTTGGATCCGTCCGCGCTCCGCCTCGGTCAGCGATGGTCCTCTGCCCATCCGGTTGGGGAATGACAGTGAGAGCACAAGGTGGTCGAGCAGGGAGCGGCAGCAGCTTGCCAGTGGACTGGTGGTTCTGAGAGCATTTACTTTATGACACAATCTTTTCATGACGTTTGATTTAATTTTTGTATGGGTCTGGCTGGCCGTATATTGTGTCCAGGTCCACAAATGTTTTTTTGTATGGGAGCCTCCCTCGCAGCTCGAACTTCGCAAACTTCTAATCGTAACTATGCTTCACTAGGGTGCCTACAGCACATATCTAAACAGCAAGCCTCAACTCCCAGTAGAAAAAAAGTTATAGCAAAAATGTCGGTGGCCGTAATATTCTGTCCGGGAGTGTATGATTCATAGGTACGGCTCATTTTATGAGACACCCCAGTGTTTGGCTAACCTTCGCCCAACATACATGTACATTTGAGCTAATTGGCTAATACCGGTAGATTCGCATGTGCGATTGGAGATGCGATTTTGCGAAAACATAGTGCTCTTTATTCTCAGTTTTGATTGCGATTTAGTTCGTATTTGTTTTCGCCGAGTGCAACCTGTTGCAACTGGCAACATGCTATCCGGATATCAAAATGTTTACAGAGTTTTGCTAAACCAATATGTTCTCGGCGCGCCTGCTTCGCAGCCGCAGCATCTGCTTGTACAGTTATACACCTTTTACCGGACAAAATGTTTTTCAAAGTGGTGCGGGAAGGGTTTCCATCCCTCATAAGTGATTACGTAGGTATTTTCAACCAAAGTGGTTTTGTCGTAAATCGTTACCAAGCAAAGTGGTTTCGTCCAACCGACGATTTAGAGGCAATCTCTCTGAGCCAAAACGAAAGCTTTAAGAACGATATAAGGGCATCTGAGGGGTCTATCATGATCTCCCAGCAGTTGGCTACACTATTAAACCTGTTTTGGGTCAAAATGAGTACCTTTTTCTCTGTCTGGCAGCCCCGCGGCCGAACGTGAGGTCCATTTAGTCACACAGGGATAGGCGAACCATTTTGCTTGGTAAAAAATAATCAGAAAACCACTTTGGTTGAAAAATACCTACGTAATCACTTATGAGGGATGGGGGAAAACCTTCCCGCACCACTTTGCTTGAAAAAACCATTTTGTCCGGTAAAAGGTGTAAATGGACCTCACGTTCGGCCGCGGGGCTGCCAGACAGAGAAAAAGGTACTCATTTTGACCCAAAACAGGTTTAATAGTGTAGCCAACTGCTGGGAGATCATGATAGACCCCTCAGATGCCCTTATATCGTTCTTAAAGCTTTCGTTTTGGCTCAGAGAGATTGCCTCTAAATCGTCGGTTGGACGAAAACCACTTTGCTTGGTAACGATTTACGACAAAACCACTTTGGTTGAAAATACCTACGTAATCACTTATGAGGGATGGGGAAACCCTTCCCGCACCACTTTGCTTGGAAAAAACCATTTTGTCTGGTAAAAGGTGTACATACTTCGAAGTAACAACGAGTTGGTGAGATACTGTCAACCCTGTCCTACATGTAACTAATAACTGTGTATGCTACTTTGAAGTAATATTTAATACCATAAGTCGAATCCAAAATGATCCACGGGACTTACTAACTATGACAGGTTTTACAGTAAAAGTAAATGATTTTGAAAGTAAATGGGGGCTTCAGAAAATGACGCAAATCTCAAACAGGGCAAACTGAAGGGATAGTTGTCGCAAAATCTCTCGCATTTGCAGAGACGATTTTGCAGTCTCTGCAAATGAGTCCGGGTCGCCAGTGTACCATCTTTAGCTCAACAACACACACTTTCGAGCCACCATCAACCTTCAAAAGACGCGAGCAACCTCAACTATGGGAAACTGATCACTGGCAACAACATTTCCGGTCGCCAGCAACCTGTCTAGGTTTTTATTTCCCTGTGCATAGACTCGTACTCGTGATACAGTGGGATAGTAAGAAGATGGATCTTCCTGGCGTGCCCTCCTCCTACCAGCCGATGAACCACGCCCCCGTATGTGAGCAGAGCGAAGGACAGCAGTGATGAACAGCGGAGCGAAGGACAGCAGCGAGGACAACGGTGCGAAGGACATCAGCGAGGACAACGGAGCAAAGGACAGCAGCGAGGACAACATATCAAAGGACAACAGCGAGGACAACGGAGCGAGTACAGTAGCGAGGACAGCGAGGCAAGGACGGCGAAGGACAGCGAAGGATGGCGAGCGAAGACAGTGGACGGCAACCAGGACGGTGTGTAGCACATCCGCACGAACGGGCGTACACCAGGGGCCGCGAGATGCTTCGGATCCCTAAGGAGCAACCTGTACCCAGCAAGCAAGCAGATCCAATGTTGTTGCAGGCTGCGATCTTCTCGCAGTTGCTGAATGAAGGAGGCGCCGCAGAGGGTCGCTGCACAAGTGCATGATGAGAATAGCGTTGGGACTGACAAGTGCCCAAGAGCGTAGCAGCGCGTCGGTACTGACGCGTACTGCTAAGACAACTAATACAACTACGGCTGCTAGTCAGCAGCGAGGAAGTGTCAGTGCAAGTGCGTGGAGCGTTTGGTGGACGCCCCTGAGTGTGCAGAGATATGGGTATCAGCAGTCCCGTGGAATCGTTGGTATCAAGTCCCAAGAATCAGTGTAGGGGATGCCTAAGAGAGGGTATAGCATACTCCCGGTGGCATTTCTTAGCCCCCGGTATCAAGTCCCGGCTCCTGCACTGAGCGATTTGGCAGAGATATCGGGGCTACGTCCACTGCATCGTGGAAACCAAGGATCGTGACTGCCGTGCGTCATACGTGGGTAGGCTAGATTAGGTGCATATCTAGGGCGTCGGTAGTTGCAGCCACCGGACACCGTTCGTGGCCAAGGGCAGGACTGGCGGTGACCAGACGTCGACACCAGACGATCGACGAGCGAGCATTGACACGGAATCACTGCAGGAGAAAGAGCGATTGCTTACTGGATCATCATTTGTATCGTCCACATGCCAGCACCGGCACCAGTCGTCCATTTACCTGTAATATTACCAACGAATGTAAGCATACAGGTAATTTCGCTCGTCGCCAAGGAACAAGAAGGCTAGCAGAGCCTCCGACACGAGCGCGTTCTGGAGGTCTGTTTGGTGCTGATCGGCTGAGTCGTTTGGAAGTCTTACTTACCGCGTGCATCTTGCGGAAATACATGGAATCGAGAGCGATTTAGTACCTGAAGAAACGCCGTCAAAGTACTCACGCTGGTACGTACGATGCCTCTAAGCAGAGCTGGACAAATCTGGCCGAATTTGGAGCAGAAAGAGGGGTCACGAAGTTTCGCAGTGAAAAGTTTTGCTGCTCTGCTGTCTTTTGAGTGAGGACGCGCTGGTGTGTGATTTGTCCTGGAGACCTCGAGATGGTTGAGCGTCGCCTACGGTGTAGCAACCCTAACCACCGATAAGAGACCAGGCCACAAAAGTCCAATTTTATCTGGAAAATTCATGAATGCACAACGTCTTCGCGCTGGGCCATTCACAGTAATGGCAAGTTGCATTCATGTGGGGGCACGGAGTGCTCACAGAAAGCACGAGCGAAGGTGACACCAGAGATGCGTGAATACATTCAACGAATGGATGAAGGTGCTGTTCCACCCCGTGTTATCTGGAGCAACATGCGGCGTGCTCCTGAAATACCAACTCCCGTGTTGGGGTTTCCAACATGCACTCAAGTCTTGCGACATGTGAAATACAACCGTTGGGTACACGGAACGAAAAATTCAATCTTAACCCTTTTGTTATATCACCCAAACTATTTTCTGGTCATTTCAGAAAACTTAGAATATAGTCACCGGAAAATAATAGCAAAACGAGGCATTATGCATCGTTTTGCTATTTTATCTAGATTAAAAACATATTTTCAAATAGAAAATGAATGGGCAACAAAAGGGTTAAGGGTGAAGCAACTAATGAATCTGAAAGCGTTCGTCTCTGGGATTGACCCGGATACTACTTTCGTGTTTGGAAATCGTGAGGATGACGATAGTGTTCCATTTGTTGGGAATGGTGAAGACGAAGAACCATTGATACTAGGTATTACCAGTCTAAAGCTAATGCAGAATGTTGTTGCGCTTCAAGCTCGTGAGTCTTTCCTAATATTTCACCTGGGCGCAACGTTTAAGCTGAGTGATCCCGGCAACCCAGTGATCACTTGTGGGTTACCGAACGCGCCCGCAGCTATCATCTTGCCGCTTTATTCATCGTAAGTCAACGAACGCAAAACGAGTACAATAAGGCAATTTGGTCGGTCGCTAGAGTTTTCGTGAGCAAATGAATTTATCGCTACGAATCGAAGCTGTCATGGGAGACGCAGAAGCTGCCCAACTGAATGGTCTTCGCGAAATAAGAGAGTTTTCGAGCTGCAGCTATCTCATGTGATTTTTCCACGTGCTTTACAACGTTCGCAAACGAGTACGTTTTCTTCCTGACAGCGTACGTGCTGCTGTATATCGAGGCATTCTAGATATGCAGTACACGCTCGACCACGAACACTTTCTGAAGGAGTGGCGTCGAGTGTGTCAAGCCTGGTAGCATTATGGAACATTGAACGACTTTATCACATATTTTGACTCACAGTGGATACAAAGCCGCTTCTGGAAATGACAAATTCATCACTCACCTGGCGGGTACGCCACCACTAACAATCCGTGCGAAGTGTCCAATGCAAGCATCAAACGTTATACAATTCGAAAAGCGTTAGATATCCGATGACTTAGCCTAAAGCTGCTGACGATAGCGGAGGACTACTCGGTTTGTGTGCCACAATCGTCGTCCTCCGTGTCTATTCCACCACCTCAAGAAGCAAACGATTAGCACGTGCCCTGGTCACGACGAACAGGGTAGCCATTTTCGCTACGAATGAGGGGTCAACGGTTCGTGTGTTATACCTTGGTGATGTAGCCTTTGAAGTCTTGAACACTCAAGGAATATCCGGATTGTTGGAAGCAAAGATACCCGATACATCAACTAGTTTCGTGATGTGCTCACCGGGGTGCTTAACGGACAATGAGAAGACGAGTGCCACCAAATTTTATCGATCTACGATTAAATGGGCTGTTCGCAGGGCTCATCACATTGGAATGCCGCTACAAGGGTGGGTGGTCCACCGGCACGCATCACAGTGTTCGTGCTTCTATTACAAAAAAATCCTCTCTTGTGCTCACATCATCTGCGGAAGAGCTGCATATGGTCTTAGCGTGCCCGGGGTGAAGAATACAACCTCAAATTTAAGGATCGACGGGTGCGCAACAACAAAAGCCAGAATACTCAAGCTTCCGCGCTTTTAATGCCCTCGCTGCCTCCTCCACTACACGACCAACGCAAATACGGATCCCAAACAACAGCAATAAATGTTTTGGAGTCCGCATCAGGAGATTCCCGCCCACGTATTCGATTCAGTGGGGCCAATTCCAACGGTAAGCGACTATGGTTACGATGACTTGTATAGAAGAGAGTACCCCTTTTGATGTTGGATACCCAGTTCCAGTGCTCGACGATGTCCGCCTGTTGGATAGGTTAGTGCAGTCAACCTCCACCACGTTTCCACAGTATTATCAGGAGAATGCGTCGCTAGTGCAACAAAATCAGGTCCCATGGCAGGCTTCATCCTCACATGACAACACACAGATGGTGACATCTTCGGGCGTCGAACAGTATTTACCTGCGCCAACGGAATATGTCCTGATACGTCGTGCGGTTGGTAGACCACCGCTACCTTCGCATGCTTTAGATATTCAATTTTTGCTGAGATTATGCCCATTGCGTGAGCGGTGAACCCGAATGTTAATGATAATTGAGGCGAATTTGATACATTCAACAAAGATAATTCATACTTTGGTTTCTTACTTTCATCAGAATATGTGCTACGCAATTCGGTCGCGGTCGCTCAACCTTGAAAAGGATAACGACTATGATTCTAGCTTTATAATGTAAGGTAGCTTGTAACTGTCTCCGCCTGCAGTCATTGCGGCTAGAAAACCAGCCTTGTACTTGCAAAAGTTGGACTCGAGCACGTACCAGCAGATATGTGTCACCTGAAGAATCCCAACTGAGACCACGATAGTCCTTACCGATCGAGTCACGATCAGTCTTCTTGAGTGTGATTGTTGAATGGAGGGCTGGTATAAGATGCATGCATACAAACACCCTTGGTTCATGCAATACTCTCTCGGTAGCATCAAAATGCAATTACATGGTAATGTTACTACCACTCTGATCAGATGTCGACCCAGCTGCCTAACAAATGTCCTACGAAGCACGTGAGATCGTCATGGCCTCAGCCAACTCGGTCGACCCGACAAAAGGTAACTGGTCGCTTTTGTCATCGTTTTGCGGGTACGATGTTGAGATCCCGAAATGGAGTCCACCAACATAATCAGTTTGTGGATAAAGCAGTCATGCGGAACAACGAGGTTCGCTAATTTTGTCGGCCGCGACGTTAACTCGTTTGAATGCAGTTTAAGTGAACCGGTCGAGTTACCTTGAATGCAAATGACCAGTCGAGTTATCTTGCACTCAGATGCCGGTGAAGTCTACCGGTCCAACTTAAGCCGGTTAAAGTGACCGGTTCAGTTACTTCGCTCGGTGTGCTTACATCACCATCGTTCATTTCAATTTCGGGTTTCTTTCTGCAGCAGCCTAGCCATGTATAAAAAGCGGCGTTGCCTGCAGACCACAGAGGCTGACAGGGTTAAAGCTCTCAAGATATGGCAGCAAAACCGTCACTCAGGCAGCGAAGGAGCTAAACGTCCGCAAGGGTACCCTTATCGGTTGACGGACAGCACTTTCAGACTCCAAGCTCTCCTTTATTAAAGAGCCGAGTCTGAATTCGGGCAGGGTGAGAAAAAGGGGTTCGGGGTCTGCGCGAAAATGAGGCCGGGTGCTCGAATTCTACAACAATTGTGTCGCCGGGGGCTGCAGAATTGTTGCGTTACTGCAACCAAATTCCTGAATTTGCACTGTAAAAGGACAACACGCAGCAGAGTTGGGTATGGCGCTTCATTGATTATTACAAGCCTATTGATTTTCGTGAGATGCGGGCCGAAGCCAATGAACATGTATCCGACGAATCTGACCAATTCGAGATCGCAGACCAAGATAGCGACAAGAACGACATCACCGAGGGTGATACATGTATGCCCAAGGTAACGAAAGCAATGCGGGCGTGAGGTTTAGAAATTCGGGCTCAGGGCCACAGACTGTCGACTCCGATTTCGGTAAGCCGCTAGCAGAGAGTTCGGAAGCGTCAGAGGCAAGCGCTATGAAGATGCCGGTAGAGGTCGCCGACCATATGGTCGTCACGTCGGACCCACCCGAACCGCAGTGCACCACGCACGAGACCCGAGGCAACACTACCGCTACTAACGGGCCAACTGATAAGGTATTTGGTCAGTACCGGGCATCGGAGGCCAATGCTTGCGCCCCGGAGGAGAGTGAGCAAGAAAGATGTCGCTCCGAAAGCGATTGGTGAGATCACAGTGTCGGGTGGAAGCTGCGACTTTATGGTGGCGGGCAGTGAGACGGGCGTGGGCAGGCTAGTCGGCATGTGAATTTCGCCTTTTTAACCAATTGGCTGTACGGATGCCCAAGCTACAGCACCTCCTCGGTCCTCCACCAATTTAAACTCTTCGACGGTCCCCACAAACCGAAGGTGGGTCGATCATTGCTAGAAAGGTTCTGCGCAGAATGATCATGGACGCCGAGCAGATTACTCAAATCCTACAAGCACGACCATAACACGGTGTCAGCGGCGGGTGACGGCTCTTCAAGCAAATCAGGACCACCTGGTTAAAAGGACGTGGTTATTGAAGTAGAAGAGTTTCCGAACGCATTTAAATCACCTTATCTTACGTTTCGGCACATTAAATCCATTAAAACACAGAAAAATATAAATGCCACAAACTTCTGCATAACACATTGATTTCAGATTAATACATTGTTTACTGAATAACAGAAAACCCGGGTACCTCCACATAAAGACAGAAACAGGGGTTCAGTGCCTGGCTGCGGAGAACTTCACGAACAACATCAAAAGAGTGACGGTCATTGTCCTGAATCGATGTGGCCACGGACTTCCAAGAGTGACGGACATTCTCCTGAATCCGCCCGTCCCGGATGCCGAAGAAAATCGACTGGAGGGAGCTCGCATTCGCCGTGGTGGAACACGACGGGAATGGGCTACTCGACTCAAGGTGGTCTTCGCGGATCACCAAGGCCAACACGGGCGCGTGTACTGTCTGCACGGGTCCTTGCAGACGCACGATGAAGTACCAGCTACTGCGATGCAAGTCGGAAACCTGCAAGAACGCTTGTCCCCAACTTAACTGTGGATGGCGCGGGAAGGTACTAACATGTACCGTAACGAAGAAAATGGCGTTGCACGAGGCGGGCAACCACTTTGTGGAGGTGAGGTCGCCTCGCAAGGCCGGACTAACGCGACAGCAGAAAAATAGTGTCAGGAGCTTACTGCGCAGCGAATGAAACCGGTTCGCGTTCGCAATGCAATCCGAGCCAAGTTTGGATTGGAAGGGGACAAGGTTCCGCGGCTGCGGGCGGTTCAGAACTTTGTCAACTACTACGCGAAGGCTCAGCTTGGATACAACGATGATCACGAGGACATCATGAAGGCCGTTCGAGGCATGGCCTACGACGGAAATAACGACGAATCAGCACCGATTACTTTTACGTACGGCAGAACAACCGATGGACAGCTCGTCGTTGGTGATAGATCGGAGGAATAACCCTTCGTCGTGGGAATTACAACCAGAAAGTTGTTGGTGTCTTGATCGAGACCCAGCCTCCTTCATTTTTCACACGGATGCCACCTTCAAACTGTCACAGGTCGGTTATCCCGTACTAGTGCTGGGGATGTCAGATCGCTCGCGTAAATTCCACCTGGTCGCTTTCTGCATCATATCGCAGCGTATTGAGAGCGTTTATGCGATGGCGTTGTACTCATTCCGCTCCATATACGCCGATGTCACTGGGAAGCAACTCCGGCTGAAGTTTGTAATGGGAGACGCTGAAGATGGACAGCTGAACGCCTTGGAACATGTTTTCCGGTACGACTCAACTTCATTTTTTGATGTACTTTTTCACGTCATGAAGAAGGTTCAAGAACGAACGAAGTCGCTTCCGAATCGCGTTGCGAATTGTGTCCTCGCCCAGATCTACGATATGCACTTCTGTTCAACTTTTGCAGAGTTAACACAAGTCAAGGAATTCTATTTGAAGCAGTGGAGTACGCGGCCCGAACTTGAAATTTTCGCAGCCTATTTCAAGACGCAATGGCTGGATTCTCGCTATTCGAGGTGGCAGTGTTGTTACACGGAACCTGGGTTCGCTACGACGAATAATCCTGTGGAACAATTCAACCGGGTCATCAAGAGAGGCTACACTCAGCGATCGCGTTTGAAAATGGGCCTTTTGATCAACGTGCTTTCAGAGTGCTGTGTGAACGAGTCCGACCGAACGAGAACGTTTCGAATAACTCCAGATCCGACACCGCGACTCTTACTCCGGATGAAGCAGTTTGCAGGTGACAAGCTGCTTCAATTTGGTCCGCCGCCTATTGGCAATCCAAACAATTTGCACGTTCGAGTCCAATCCCGTCCAACCCCTTGCTTCTACATTCCTTCAAAGAAACGGACTGTGGAATACCTCGCTGTCACGGCCTAAATGGGAACAAACTACGCGCGGATAGAGCACGTGTGCCAACCCGCCGAAGGATGGATCGTCGACGTGTCAGCGGGATGGTGCCAGTGCAAGTACTGTTCAAAGTTTGGATCCTGCATTCATGTCCTCTATGGCCGCACGGCATGTCACCGCGTAAACGGACGAGGTAGACAAATCCTCGTCAACAGAAACATTGGTCGGACCAATGGATCAGCCCAACAAGAAGTTGGCGCTACCTCGACTGGAAGGCCTTTGTTCAACAGGGCCGCACTGTCGTTGGTGTAGAGGTTGGAGAACTTCGCACGCTAAAGAATGACTTTAGTAAGAATGTGGGCTATCGTTGTGTTCATAAGTCGATTCCTGACATGTTTTCACTACGTCTTTTACCAACAGAGATGTGCTGTAACCTGGGGGCATTCCTTTCACTACGGGTTAGAGATTAGCTCCTGTCGACGTTGCAGACACGACTTCTCTCTTCGTCACTCCTCTCACGGTAAACGTAATGCAGATAAAAAATAGTGATCGTATTCGTCTTATCTATCTGTTCTCTTCACTTTATCACTACGGATTTCACATGATGTTTCTCCCGTAGTCGCAGTCGAGGTCTCTTGACTCCAGTGCATGTATACTTTATCGACGACCAGCCGGAAAACGATTGAGGGCTCTCCTCTGCGTCCAAACATAGTCTCCATGTCATGGTGTCCTCTTTCGCTACACCAGGATTATTCGACCAATTGATTCTGCTTGCAAACACTTCGAGTAATTCGAATGCGCTCGACATACTCAGCATGCATCCGTATGAGTATCTTATAGTCCGAGGCGCCGCATATTACCAACTCTGTCCTGCAAAGTCCCAGCTCTAGTAGTTCTACTTCAACTCGAGGATCCTCATATTCTTCGGCATCGATTAGTATGATGTCGCGAGGTGACTGCCAGTATTGGTGTCGCAAGTCCTTCCCTCGGCGGCTGCGTAGAAATTTGTCGTCGTTCACTTAGCGCTGTGCAGCCCCCATATCCTTCCGCGCCCAAACATAGTCCCGAGCGAAAGCATCGCCGCGCAGTCTACAGAATATCCAAAAGCGTCCGTCCATCTTTGAAGTGAGCTTGTCAAGGAATAACAATGAATCTGCCTGATTAACGTTTAAGGTACTTCAAGAAGGACTTCGCGATTGGCTCTTAACTCCACGTGTCGTTTTCCCATTGGTTGATTAGCTAAATGAGTAGCGTGAGTATCGATCACGGTACTACTCTTGACAGTATCGTGATCGATACTCACGGTACCGCCTTCAACATGGCACTCTAACGTCGACGCTAGAGTAGCCAACGTGAGAGTCATAGCACTCACGATTTCAAGCATGTAATGTGTGAGTACATCTAGAGACTCGGCCCTGTGTCCAAATTTAACTAACGCTAGCGAGCTTCTCACGCAGAAAACCATGGAAATGTAGATTCAAAAATTACGATCGTGTTCACTACCTCGTTAGGCATAACATTTCACAACGCTTTTGGCGGCTGAGTGACACTACGCTTTATTTTCACCACCAGTCTGCTGCTGGACTATCTCTCGACAGTCCGAAGTTCGGCAGGCATGCGTGAACTATGTTTCACCATAATCCACCGTGATTTCTTCACCAGGATAGATATTCCTCGTCGCCTTGATCATAACGTGAATATCATAGTTGTGGCGCATCTCGATAAACTCTGTGATGGGATCGCAGCTGTGATTGATGTAGCGCCCGACCGTTCCCCATTTTTGAGCGTTTGTTGCCCCATCCCATTGCCTGTGATGAAACGACGTATTCAGATTGGTGTGGATCACTCTTGTAGTCGTAGGTGGTGAGCAAACCGGTGTACGGAGTAATGGTAGTTCCGACGCGTATCAAATCCGCGGCAGCAGCCGCCGCTTCTAACTTCACCCGCCTCTCTCTGCTTCTGCACGCAAATTGTGTTCTCTGCTGCCGCTGCTTCGTCATCACTACTAGCAGTTAAATCGATCACGTTGTCCATTTCCTCCCGACCGTCGTCTACCTCGTCTTCTCTGCTGGGCTGCTCTCCTGTATCAGCTCGCTCGTCGTCGCTGGTGGATTGCTCGTAGCTCCTCATGAGATGATTACTTGCTCAGGGACCATCTTTCAAAATGACGACAATGGGCCACAAACAATCTCACACATTAATGTGTACGTTCACACAAATTCGCTAGCTGAAATGTGCAAAACACAGTACTGCCGATTCGCAAAACACGTTTGGTTTTGCGTTCGCATGCCTGCAATACCACACCAAATGTTACACAGAATGTGTACGGTAACCCCAATCGGCAAGCCAAATTCTTAAAATGCGGTTGGATACCGTACCAAAACACGCTTGATTTGGCCGCCTGGCTTGCACGCATGCTGTCCGGTTCGTGCAGCGTCCTGTCTGTCAGTGGGGGCATAAATGGGGAGGAGATGCCGCCTTCAGCCTCTTCTACGAAAACACAAATAAAATTCTGTGTTATTCAGGTCTGGTAAGGCATTCGTTATATTCCCCGAGTCGCCTGCCTCGCTTCCTCTGGCTCGCCATTCGAGTCCTTAGCTTGTGCCAGGTTACGCGCTTCCGTCGAACAGGCTGCCGCAATACCGTACCATGTCGACGGACGACGGCGCCAGCAGCACCTGGTACGAGCAGGTCCAGCGCAAGGCGTCGCTGCCCATCAACCGCAGCCGGGACGGTTACCCTATTCAATCGCTCGGATGATCATTTTGCTAAAACTATCTAATTGTGTTCTAGATTGAGCGTTTAGAGCTCGCTGGAACGCGCCAGTTCAGTGATGCGACAATGAACGCGCTTTTCGATACATGGCCTGGAGTGTTCGTCATCAAGCCAACTGAAGGGGTATTGTCAGAAATGGAGTTCCGCAGATTGATAAGAAGGCCTTGGCGAGTCTTTTTGGTGGTCTGCGTGACCAGCTCGTACTGGTGCCTGTCAACTGCGACGGTGTGCATTGGTGCAGTGTCATGCTCGACCTCCGGACAGCACAGGTACGCTACTACGATCCAATGTACTCGAATTATGCTGAAAACGTAAAACAAAATTGCCAAGGATATTGTTTCTACTCTTCGGGTGCCGACCGGATCAAGGAGGTACCGCATTAGCGTCGCTACCTTGGAGGAGCAGGTTGACAGCTTCAACTGTAGTCTTTTGTGTTGTTGGGCTGCGAAATGTTCTGTGGTGCTAGGAACCTAGATAATTGCGATGACGGCCTGCTCGAGTACCTGCGCTGTCGTTACCTGAGGATGTGCGCTTAAATGCTGCAACGGACTGTAGGCAAAGCAATTGAACTATTAAATACATCAGAGACTTTAATACTTCTACCAAAAATACACACACTGCGGCTTCATCCGAAGTAGCAAGCCGCTTCATTCATGCGAGTTTGTATGCAAATCATTTTGGCAGCATGTCCCCCTCCTTTTCAGGTAAATACAACTTCATAATTTTGACCTGTGCGCAAGACGAAGGCAGAGCATGTAGCTGTGGATTTAGCGCATCTTTTGAGGTGCCCCGGGGTCCGGTCGTGGGGTGAGGGCGTCGCAGGGGCCGGCGACGCAGAGTGGCCGCGGTGGCGCGGCGTGGCGGCTGTGGTGTCGTTAAGCAAATGCGTGTCGAAGTGGCTTAAGTCATCTGATGTGGACCACATTGGTGTTCTCTGCCGCGGCTTTGCTTTCCAAGTGGTTCCTGGTGCCCTTAAGTAGTAGTAGTGATTGCTGGTGTACAAATCGCAGGTTGCTATCGACCTTTACTCTCTGCAAATTACGTCAGCCCTGTCGCTATTTGCGGATGTGCTCGCAATTATCCGATAGTGTCAGCTTAGACTAAAACATGGTGGCACGCTGACCAAGTCGCCACTTGACCTGGTAGAACTTGGCCTCGAACGAAGCCGGGGTAGGGATACAGCGGATGGGTGTCATCCTTCGTAGAGCCGCTGCCAAACGCCGACTCGGCAGGATCCTGTAGACTTCATACAATACGATGAGGTAATTTCGTTCTATGATGCCGCTTCTGAGAAGAAGAAGCAGCACGAACTTCCTGCGACGATGCCACCGCGCTGCCGCTTTTGCCACGACCACCGCCTGCACATTGATCCGCTCAACTACAATCGTCAGAGCCAACACTTTGCTCAAGCTACCGGTAAATTTGAGTGATACCGGTATTCGCGTAGCTTTCGTATCGGCCCACTCGCAAAATCAGACACAAATGGAGGGCTAGGTAATCGCAATATTGCTCTCCATTTGCTACAGAATCGTGGTTTGCGTCATTTCCTGAAAGCCCCCAATGATAGCTCAGCGGCGCCAGCGGCAACACCGGTTCGGTCTTTGTGCTGCTGTAAATTTCCCGGGTCTCTCGTATCTCGTGGAGAAAATATAACGAATGCTTTACCAGGCCTGAAAAACACAGAATTTTATTTGTGTTTTCGTAGAAGAGGCTGAAGGCGACAGCTCCTCCCCATTTATGACCCCCGCTGATAGACAGGGCGCTGCACGAACCGGACGGCATGCGTACGAGCCAGGCGACCAAATCAAGCGTGTTTCGGTACGGTATCCTACCGCATTTTAAGAATTTGGCTTGCCGATTGGGGTTACCGTACACATTCTGTGTAACATTTGGTGTGGTATTGCAGGCATGCGAACGCAAAACCAAACGTGTTTTGCGAATCGGCAGTACTGTGTTTTGCACATTTCAGCTGGCGAATTTGTATGAACGTACACATTAATGTGTGAAATTGTTTGTGGTCCATAGACCTCATTTTGAAAGATGGTCCCTGAGCAAGTAATCATCTCATGAGCAGCGACGAGCAATCCAGCAGCGACGATAAGCGGGCCGATAGAGGAGAGCAGCTCAGCAGAGAGGACGAGGTAGACGACGGTCGGGAGGAAATGGACAACGTGGTCGATTTAACTGCTAGTAGTGATGACGAAGCAGCGGCAGCAGAGAACACATTCAGAAGCAGAGAGCTCCTGTAGCAAGCGGGTGAAGTTAGAAGCGGCGGCAGCTGCCGCCGATAAAATCTACAAAAACCACGAACGTGAGAGAAAACACAAGCAGATGAAGAGAAAGGACAACCCTTGGACGACAAAGTTGGCGCGCAAGCCGGCTCGGCAGGCTCGACGAGCTCCGGTGAAGGACTCCAAACGCATCTACCATGCGAAGACGATGCAGACAAAGTTTAATCAAGCCTATCTCCTAGTACCAGGCGAGCATGAGGTCCTCCATCTTCTACGGGTCCAGTTGGAAAATAATCCAAGCGAGTTGACCTACAGACAACGACGGATAAATCCGACATGACTTAGCGGTATCCTCCATAGTGTACGGATCCAGACAAAAAAATCCGACGGTTTTTAAATAAGCGTATTGTTGGCTGAAATTAAAGGTGCAAGCACACAAACAAATCAATAACCGTATAGTTGGGTAGAAAAGAATTTTTCGATTAAACTGTTATCTCGGGATGGTGGGAATTGCTTTCTTGAAGCTACGGATAACTGTTTTCTTTTTGATGGCCTTCCACGCGGCAATCGTAGACTTCGTAGAAGTGTCCGTCCGGATACTGCCCCAATTCATCTTGTTCAATCCTGCCCCCTGGAACACCTCGGATGATGAAAAGAATGGGCATTTTGCGACCTGAAAATATCAAAAAAATTAAATATGAGAAAATTATCAATAAAATATCCAATAAATCACAATATTTACCGTCATCGCGTACAGTGAGCACAGCAGTCATGCGACCTGCGTGCTTGTTTGCCCCCAGAGTTCGCGCTGCATCCTTTCGCCCCTTTCCTGCCCAGGACTTGGTTGGTGACATATCAAACATGATCGCTGTTTCATCGACGTTTAGTATGCCATCGCCTTCAAAATCCTTGTACTTGTCCCAAAACTCGATAGCGAAGCGTGCCCGGGTCTCCTCCAGCTCTTCCTTCGTCTTTTTGGCAGCCTGCGGCTTTTGCGAGGAAAATCCGTACCTTTATTCAAAAACATTAAGTAAATGGTAAAATTTTCATAATACACAATATTTTGCAAATATACATACATGCTGTTACCGATTGGCAATGCGCTGGACCATACGCTCGAGTGCGAGCTCGCCGCTTTCCTTCCCAGAGAGGTATGCCTTCATCCAGTCTGGATAGATCTTGTGCATGAACTCTATCATGCCAGAAGTAGACAATACCTGTACATTTAAGATGAAAATGTTAGTTAGTTTCATTAGTATACAAATACGAAGTACAACACGCACCGCTTCACTCCGCCTCACATCTTTCATGTAAGTGACTAGGTCAGGGACGCCAGGAAAAGTTCTTTGCGCCCCTGTCCTTTGAGCGTCTTCGACATAGCGCTGCCCTTGAAGCTAAAAATGCCGTCGGCTTGTTTCTTCCAATCATAGAGGGTACCGCGAGCGATGCCGAGCTGCTCCGAAGCCTCCCGCACGCCGTGCTGCTCCACTACGCTTAACGCTTGTCGCTTCTTTTTAATAGTGAAGCTGCGCTCGGCGCGTATCATAGTGCAAAATGAGCCTTGTTTTAGCTTTGTGGGAGGAGATTTTAACAGGAGCCATTCATTTTTTGGTTCTGTAATTGGTGTAAAAGTGGATTATGATAAGCTGATTGGATAAAACCCGCGATGAGTTTACTATGGGAGCCTGGTTATCACCCACTAACTGTCGGATTTTTTGGTCGGTCGGATTTATCCGTCGTTGTCTGTAGTGCTCCAGTGGATGAACAGCAAGTTGATGAAATATTGCAGACAGCACCTGAGATAACAGGATACGCACCACCGGAACCTGGCGCTGCTCAAGAGGAAGATAACGACGCTGAACTGGGACAAGAGGATGTGACAGGGTTTGGAGTCGCAGTCCATGCAGTCTCGTGGTCATCCTTGTTGGAACAACAAACCAACTTGGGTGGTAAACGAGAGGAGTAGGAGCAATTTACCCTACGAAGCTACGAGAGAAACCAGATATCACAAATATCCCCAGGGATTGCACCAGATAGTTCAGGACAAGTTGGTCCGCCACCTCGCTTCAATACATCACTTTGAAATTTGCTCCTTGAATCCTCGGTGACTCATTCTCTAAATCTGGACTTCGCAGAGGGAATCGTGTTGAAGGACAAGTGGCCAAGTGATATATGCACATGTTACGGCGACTGCTACCCGGATATCTGACTGAACGCGATAACTACGTTTTTGTGCGCGTGACAATTGCCGGTTGGGAGGCCATTGCTCGAACGGCGCGTACGAGACGAGAGACGTGAAGCTTTTCGAGTCTGCAATCGAGATTGGAGTTCGGGCAACGGATTTGATACGCGTCGGAACTACCATTGCTCCGTACACCGGGTTGCTCACCGCCTACGACTACAAGAGTGATCCACACCAATCTGAATACGTCGTTTCATCACAGGCAATGGGATGGGGCAACAAACGCTCAAAAATGGGGAACGGTCGGGCGCTACATCAATCACAGCTGCGATCCCATCACAGAGTTTATCGAGATGCGCCACAACTATGATATTCACGTTATGATCAAGGCGACGAGGAATATCTATCCTGGTGAAGAAATCACGGTGGATTATGGTGAAACATAGTTCACGCATGCCTGCCGAACTTCGGACTGTCGAGAGATAGTCCAGCAGCAGACTGGTGGTGAAAATAAAGCGTAGTGTCACTCAGCCGCCAAAAGCGTTGTGAAATGTTATGCCTAACGAGGTAGTGAACACGATCGTAATTTTTGAATCTACATTTCCATGGTTTTCTGCGTGAGAAGCTCGCTAGCGTTAGTTAAATTTGGACACAGGGCCGAGTCTCTAGATGTACTCACACATTACATGCTTGAAATCGTGAGTGCTATGACTCTCACGTTGGCTACTCTAGCGTCGACGTTAGAGTGCCATGTTGAAGGCGGTACCGTGAGTATCGATCACGGTACTGTCAAGAGTAGTATCGTGATCGATACTCACGGTACTCATTTAGCTAATCAACCAATGGGAAAACGACACGTGGAGTTAAGAGCCAATCGCGAAGTCCTTCTTGAAGTACCTTAAACGTTAATCAGGCAGATTCATTGTTATTATTTGACAAGCTTGCTTCAAAGATGCACGGACGCTTTTGGATATTCTGCAGACTGCGCGGCAAATGCTTTCGCTCAAGACTATGCTTGGACGCGGAAGGATATGGGGGCTGCACAGTGCCAACTGAGCGATGAAATTTTTACGTAGCCGCCGGGGAAGTACTTGCGACACTAATACTAGCAGTCACGTCGCGCCATCATATTAATCGAATGAAAATTTTCTACGTAGCCGCCGGGGAAGTACTTGCGACACTAATACTGGCAGTCACGTCGCGACATCATATTAATCGATGCCGAAGAATATGAGGATCCTCGAGTTGAAGTAGAACTACTAGAGATGTGTCTGCGTCGAACAGAGCTGGAAATATGCGGCGCCCTGGACTCCAAGATACTCATACGGATGCATGCTGAGTATGTCGAGCGCATTCTAGTTGCTCGAAGTGTATGCAACCAGAATTACCTGGTCGAGTAATCCTGAACTGGTTTCATTCGCTGCGCAGTAAGCTCCTGACAATACTTCTTCTGCTGTCGCGTTAGCCCGGCCTTGCGAGGCGACCTCACCTCCACAAAGTGGTTGCCAGCCTCGTACAACGCCATTTTCTTCGTTAAGGTACATGTTAGCACCTTCCCGCGCCATCCACAGCTAAGTTGGGGGCAAGCGTTCTTGCAGGTTTCCGACTTGCATCGCAGTAGCTACGTATTGTGCTTTGCAGTCTTTTTGGCACTTTCGATTGTAATTCATACGACTTGTCTTGTACGAGATAACTATAAATCGTACTCAAGTACGAATTGCTGTAACTTGTGCATGCTTCATACTCCCCATAATGTGCATGTGTGATCATAAAGCGTTCCAACAGCCCTAGAACGACTTGTGTTTGCTTTGGCACTTTCTAGACGTGCCATTTTCTGCCCGTGTAGTGCATGAAACACAACTTCGGAAAGCCCCATTCAAAACCTCTATGATTTAGCGCTAAGTACGATCACTAACTACTGCACGATATAGCTGGATAAACCGGTTGCAAAGCACAATAAGGTGTTTTAATGCGTTCTCTATCTCGTGTTCTGGATGCAGAAGCGAGTGTGCACGACATAATGGAGCTGATCCTTTCGTGTGACGAGATGGTTGGGCCTGGAACATGTATAATGTTGGTTACTTCACGTTGGTAGCACACTCATTTTCGAACTCACATTACATTTCTCCAATGCAGACGTGCTTAACGTATGATACCATTTAAGCCTCCATATTTACCTGCTATAGTAGGCATCTCCACCGGTCAACAAAAAATCCGTCAGTAAAACTTCGACAAATCCCCCTCCCCTGTGTATTATAATACTGAATGTATTGTCCTTTACATTTATTTTGCCGTCTATTTGAGACCTCTAAAATACCCTTTGTGCAAATCAGTTTCGATTTGATCCACGTGCAAAAGGCCAAGATACACCCAACGATCTCGCTTTTGTACTCCCAGAACTGCATTTCTACGTTTCCAGGCTGTAAACAAGACGGTTGTGCTTCAAAATCGAGTTTTGGCGTTTAGCACCTGCCTTTTAAGCTTGCACTTCCGGTTCGTAGCAAAATCGTAATTAGGATAAAATCGAGTTTAATATAATAGACTTTTATCTAGCCTTTTTGCCAAAATTTATGCAAAGCACAATACCGTATTCCCCTGTTACAAACGTTGCTTAGTTACAAGCGTCACTCACTTTTAGCCAATGAAACAATAGGTATAATACCGGTATATTCGATATGATCGTCATATCACCCTGGTCATACGGCAGACCAAGGCAAGTAAATCGATCGCCGTTTGCGCTTCCGCTACAAAAATTCGTGAGCAAGGTCCTGCATGTATGGTGAACAGGTATATGTCGTTGGTAGGTACTTTATTAGTATTAGTGAGCAATTAAACTAGCGTAGCAGAGATATGACCAAATACGTTGAGTTAAGTACGAGCCCTACCCCCGCCTGCAGATTGGTGATGCCTGTAACAGGGGGAATACGGTACTTCGAAGTACAACATCAGTACATGTACATGTCGGTATGCGCGATACTACTTAGCCTGTAACAATCCGCCCTTTTCGGGCGGTCCGTCGGTCGGTCGGAAAATTTTTGCTAAATCTGGTTGGATCGACCAATAGCATTCCATTTAGCCACGGGGTAACGTTATCGTTGAAAAGGTCTTATTGCGAACTTGTCAGCCAATGACTCTGCAGTGTTGCCAAGTTGCTCAAATTTGAAAATCGCTGGAAATCCGCAGAAGGGATGTCATGAGGGATATGTTGGGATAACACTCTGAAATATATTAATTTAGATGACTTAATTAAAGTATGCCAGCCTCCCAAATAGACTGTACCGGTACGAGAAAATCTGCTGCAAATCATTCAACTGTTGGCAATACGACCGACCAAGATCTTGGCATTCAGTTATCAGACGACTTATCTGCAGTGGGAGGAATGCTGTACTGCAAATAGAGTCGTCGTTAGCTGTAGAATATTCATGCGAAATTTGCGCTTCTTAACGATTCTGGATGATAAGAATTGGGTCGTCTTCGATAACTTCGGATCCTAAATGATTTGAGATATGGCTACATTTACACTGGATAACTGTATGGAAGGGGTGAACATGGCGGGCAAAAGCCGTGATATCGAGCCTTCAATTTGTGTACCACATAATCCGTGTGGCCCACTCCAGTACCAATATTCGGCCCGAACTTCATTCTGAGTATCGGATATACGGCACCAATCTCAGACAAGACAAGTATCCCATGACGGACGCCAGCGCGGCGATGCCGCTGGACGACGGCACTCATGGTGCGTTCCCCTTCATATCAACATGTATCCTTACATCTCCTCTACACAACCATACCTCTATCGTCTCCGTGCTCACCTTATCTGCTCCGTTATGGCCCAAACCGCTCCATATCACATGCGTATCACCCGCCTCCAGCGCCTCTGATCCACCTCGAGTTCCGCTACCGCCAAGTGGATACAGTACTAGCATTGACCTATGGAGGCGCCTGCTTCTTCTCCTTCTGGGCCTTCGCCATGCACGCGCAGTCGCCCACGCGCCAGGCCGCGACGCTCGGCTTCTATCTGCTCATGGGGTTGGCTTCATTCACCCGCGTTGTGTGGTTCGCCACGCCATACGGAGAGCAGTCGGTGCTGGTGGAGCCTCCCAGGATCCTGATGGGCGACGACGGCTGCGTCCAGTTCCTGCTGGCTGAAGCCGTGGAGCTGCTGGGCTCTTTCCTGCTCTACAGCGTCTTCGTGCTCATCGTCGTCTTCTGGGCCGACATGCTGCGCCGCCTCTTCACGCACGAGCGTGCGGTCCCATCCGCTGCGGCTCTTCTTCTTGGTGCTGGTCGCCATTGTGGCCATCGAGGCCTTGGGCTTTGCCGTCTTTGCAGCTAAGAAAGTGGACTCGTACTGGCTCATGATCTACGACGACGTCGTATTGTGTCTGTTGTCGCTGGGATCGCTGGCTGCTGTGCTCGTCTACTCGTTCAGGATGAAGACCGTGCTGCAGGCCTTTCTCGAGGTCAGTCAGATTGATACGACGGACCGGATTAAGGCTGTGAACTGGGCGACGTCTATCTGTGCGTTCTTTCTCGTTTCCAACAGCGTCTTCCTCGTGTACTCGATCGTGAGTCTCGCGCATTTCCATCAAGCTGGCGTGTACCTCGAGTCCAAGTGGTGGTGGCTTTTGTGGCGTCCAAGCACCTAGTGGAGATTTTTGTGCTGTACTTCTTGCTGTACACGCTGTGGGGGAAGAGCTCGGACGACGCAGAAAACTCAAAAGATGGATACGAGCCTATTCCGGACGGAAACTACCTCGACGACGAAATCAGCGCGTCAGGCTCGTTGCCTAGCACACCGCGGCGTCATCGCTAGATTAAGTTGCAGGCGACTAGAGTTTTGGTCCACCCCTCAATTATAGCAAGACTGAGCTCGAAAAAAAATTAGTTGGTAAACAGACAAAAAGTTTTTTGCTTCTCCTCTTAATGCACTTGCAGCTCCTGAGTTGTGTTGTAAAGTTTAGTTGTCGGTGAGATCGTCGTCCAGGTTCACGCCGAGCTCCTTGGCGACCTGGAGCATGTCCTTATCGCCACGGCCACTGATGTTAATGACCACAACCTGGTCGGCCGGCAGTGTGGACGCGAGGTTCACACCATAGTAAACTGCGTGAGAGCTCTCGAGCGCCGGAATGATTCCTTCCTGAAGAGAGATGAGCTGAAAAGCCTCAAGGGCCTCCTTGTCGGTCACACTCACGTACTTGGCACGACCCGAGTCCTTGAGGAAAGCGTGTTCGGGGCCCACGCCGGCGTAGTCCAGACCAGCGGACACCGAGTGCGTCTCCATGACCTGTCCGCATCGTCCTGCATAACGTACGTCTTCGTACCGTGCAGCACGCCAGGTCGTCCACCCAGCAGCGTGGACGAGTGTCGGGGCGTGTCCACACCATCACCACCAGCTTCCACACCATAGATAGCCACATCATTATCCTTCACGAACGGGTGAAACATGCCAATAGCATTACTTCCACCACCCACGCAAGCCACAATAGCATCAGGCAGTCGGCCAATCTCCTCCTGCAGCTGGGCCTTGATCTCGCGACCAATGATGGCCTGGAAGTCGCGCACAATGGTCGGGAACGGGTGCGGCCCAATAGCTGAGCCAATGATGTAGTGCGTGTTTTCCACGTTCGTGACCCAGTCACGAATAGCTTCGTTCACGGCGTCCTTGAGTGTCTGCGAGCCGCTCTTAACAGCCACGACCTTGGCGCCCAGCATCTTCATACGGAACACGTTGAGCGACTGGCGCTGCGTGTCCACGTAGCCCATGTACACCACGCAGTCCAGTCCCAGCAGCGCACATGCCGTGGCCGTAGCCACGCCGTGCTGGCCGGCACCCGTCTCGGCGATGATGCGGCTCTTGCCCAGTCGCTTGGCCAATACAGCCTGGCCCAGTGCGTTGTTGATCTTGTGTGCACCCGTGTGCGCCAAGTCCTCGCGCTTGAGCCAGATCTGCGCGCCCTTAGCGTGAGCCGTGAGTCGCTTGGCGTGGTACAGAGGCGTAGGGCGGCCGATGTAGTCGCGACCAAGTGCTCCAGCTCCTCACGGAAGGACGCGTCCTGCGTGGCGCGCACGTACTCGTCGATGAGGTTGTGGTGCGCCTGGATGAGCGTCTCGGCCACGAAGCAGCCGCCGAACTTGCCAAAGTACGCGTTCAATTCGTCGGCCGACGTGTACACGGGCGGCGCATTGGACACCTCCAGATACTTCTTGGGGCTTGGCGTGGGAGTGCTCATTGTGCGGTAGAGCGCAAATTCGGGAATGAGGAGGAAGCGACGCGCTGACGTACGTGGATGGGAGGTGACTTGGCGTTTGTAAGGGAGACTAGTGCTACCGGAAAGTGGCGTCAACTTTGGTCACCGAATGGACGAATGTTGATGCGCAGTGGCACAAGTGTTGACACCGAAGGGTGAAGCCATCTGAAGCAGATGGCTACATGCTGTTGGCGATGGTTGTTCAAAGGTCCTTCAACTCGTACTGCCATTGCGATCAACATGGAAGTCAACCTGGTCGTTGAACACCACCGCCACACAAATTCTGATGGAGGGGCGGTTCGTTACACTTTGAAGAGATTTCTCTGCTCGACCCGTCGCACAGTCCTGGAAGCGCAGCGTGGAGCAGATAAGACCCATTGGCAACATCCAGGCGACTGCAGCACTCACTTCTTCGTTATGATCAGCGCCTTGTTCCTCATCAGCCAGAAAGGTGAAGTGGTGCTCAACCGGTTCTACCGTGACGATGTGAGTCGACGTGCGGCCGACAGCTTCCGACTGCAGGTGATCGCGGCCAAAGAGACGGGTACCCTCCCACCCGTTAAGGTCATCGACGGGTGTTCGTTCCTGTACACCCGTCACGAAAACTTGTATCTGGTGGCCGTCTCACGTGTCAACATCAACGCCGCCTTGGTCTTCCAGTTCCTCTACCAGCTCAACGTCATCTTCAAGGAATATTTCGGCAAAAAGTACAGTGAGGAGACCATTCGGGACAACTTCACGCTCGTGTACGAGCTGCTGGATGAGACCATGGACCACGGGTACCCTCAGAACTGCTCCAGCGACGTGCTCAAGCTCTTCATCAACCTTGGCTCTTCGCTCGCAGTACGTCTACTTTTCACCTTTTTTTCTTATCAACTTCAAATTGATGGTTGTTTGTATTCTTTTACTGAAGACCCCCGAGAACCCCGGTGGAGCTCCTCCTTCGCAGTTGACGTCGCAAATTACGGGTGCCATCGACTGGCGTCGTGAGGGTATCCGATACAAGCGGAACGAAGTGTACCTGGACGTGTTCGAGAGCGTGAATTTGCTCATGTCTTCGACAGGTACAATCCTACGTAACGAGGTTGCGGGCCAAGTGGTCATGAAGACTCTCCTCACGGGTATGCCTGAGTGCAAGCTCGGACTCAACGACAAACTAACGATGCTGAAGGGAGATAGCTCCGCAGCTAAAGTGGCCGGCCAAAAGCGCGGCTCGCGTGAGGTCGAGATCGACGACTGCACGTTCCACCGCTGCGTGCGCCTGGGCAAGTTCGACGCTGACCGAACCATCACTTTTATTCCACCTGATGGCGAGTTCGAGCTCATGAAGTATCGCGTGACCGAGAACATTAACTTGCCCTTCAAGATCATGCCGGCTTACCAAGAGCAGGGCACCACTCGACTCTCCGTCACGCTCAAGTTGGCCTCGCTCTTCAGCCCTCGGTTGTTTGCTACCAATGTCGTGATCAAAATCCCGGTACGTATCGCGATTGATATTGCTGTAGATTCTACTTGAGGTAGACTAACTTGCTCTGCGACTTCTGCAGACGCCCCGAACACGGCTCGAGCTCGGATTAACGTACCTATTGGCAGAGCGAAGCACGAGCCTGAAAACCACGCAATCGTGTGGCGCATCCGTAAGTTCCAGGGCAAGCTGGAGCGAATGCTGGACGCCGAGGTCGAAATGATGAAGGGACGAAGGAAAAGCTGTGGTCGCGCCCTCCGCTGCAGATTGAATTCCAGGTGCCCATGTTCACGTCGTCCGGACTGCACGTGCGATTCCTCAAGGTCTTCGAAAAGAGCTCATACCCCACCACCAAGTGGGTGCGCTACGTCACGCGCGCGGGGCAGTACCAGCTTCGCATCTAAAACAATCAGACTTCGAGTAATGTCGGCGTTGGACGCGAACAACAACTTCAGTTTCATCAGGAAGCTGTCCATTTCCACATACTACTAACGACGGCAGTCTGATTAAATGCTACCCATACAGCTTAATAAGATACATCAAGCTCAGCTTATGAAAGAAAGAATTCAAGACTGCTTTGATTTGAAAGTGTTTTGTTCGCCAAAAACGTACTGAACTACCGGTCGTCGGAGCAGGAGTCACCTTTTGATGTTGTTTGAAGTCGTGTACGAGTCCTCACTCGATATGCTGGTGTACTGGGCCTGCTTTCTGAACTGACCGGTTTCCGCGATTGAGCCCAAGGCAGCAGCAAGGATTGCGAGATGCACGATAATCTTGGGCGGGGTTCCCATCCCGGGGATCCGTAAAAAATATTAAGGCTATAAAATATAGGGAAAATTCCAAAGGGGGACTCAAATCGAAAAACATTTTAAAGGGGGACTCGATAATTAAAAAGCTAGGATAGCTTTTACTCAGCCTGAGAAATCGTCGCTGGACGACACGCGCTCAACGGCGTGAGATACCTATGTAACGGGATGATGAGCATTATGCGGTGCGGGCGGGTCCTTTCCCGGCCTGTTAGACGAAGTACGCTGAGGCATGCACCTGATGGAGAGGGGGATAAGCATGACGCTGCTGGTGTCGTGGAATATCCGGTACTATCAACTCTGTCCTACTTCGAAGTAATTAATAACGTTCTTCTCGTACATCGCGTGTCGTCCAGCGACGATTTCTCAGTGAGTAAAAGCTATCTAACGTTAGCTTTTTAATTATCGAGTCCCCCTTTGGAATTTTCCCTAAAATATATACGCATAAATAACATTACCTGTATGTACATTATGTTTCGGGCCGGAGGTAGTAATTTAAAATGGATTTTAAATACGTTCCCTTTTATTAATAGCACCTGAATTCTACGGCAAATGGAAAAAATACGCTTACAAAATGTTGTGCAAACAAATAATTTAGTAAATTTACTCACAGAACGATTGATACATCGCGTATGACCTCTTTGAGGCGATATCTGTCTTGTGTGGCTGCTCTATTTTTTACAATTACACTGGTTGCCTCCTTGGACCACTACATACGCTTTCACAAACACACATATCAAGTCGGGCGACTCAAACTTTCGCAGCGCTCACAATATTTATCTGTTCCAGTTGCGGATTGAACCTACCCAATCGTTGTGTCCACAGCTGTTGGGTTAGCATGCGTTAAGATAGTTTAACACCCAATTAATCCGCACAGATAAGAAAACAACCCTGCAATTAGACACTGATTACTGGTATGGATAAACTAACGACCACATATTGACCAATCAAATCGCGTACATAGTTAGATTTGATCCAATTTTAGCCAATAATATTCCTTAAAAAATATTGTGTGCCTCACATAATTGTAAAATGCACATTATGTTTCGGGCCGGAGGTAGTTTAACAGAAGATATACTAATAAAGCCGTTCAGGCCGCCAATGGACGGTTCTCCAGGAGTAAAGTAATCAGATGTAGGCACATCTCAAGAGCCCAGTCTGGCTCTGTTGTGCTGTGACTCACAGCCTGTGAGTCAGGAATGGTCTGCGACCTCCCTCACTCCTCATTTTGCGCCGCAAACACCCAGTACCGGTACCCTCCGAGATGAACCCACCAAGTTTTCATGCCACTACTGGCCATGCAGCTGGCTGTTACCTTCGTCGCAGCAACCTCCCATGCAAACCCTGCCTCGGTAGATAGCCCGATTTATTACGGCCGCCCCAACAACGGGGGCTATCCCTACACCACTCCTGCGCCAACGAAGCCCAGCGAAAACGAGACCGAGACGCCCACTCCTGCGAATGGCCCAATTTACTACGGCCGTCCTAATAACGGTGGTTATCCCTACCCTACACCAACACCAACACCGCAGAGCATCAAGGAGACTTGAACATCGTCGAACTCAGGCGTACAGGTAAACTATTGCAAATCTTTTAACCTGGAAGAAATTATTAGCCCACCTTTCTCCCTTTGCCGAGGAATCGCTGCCGATAGTTAATGCGATTGGATCATGGTGCACGATGCGTTCGGGAAAGGGCAATTTGTACAGCATGCTGTCCTTCAGAATGAGTGGGCATCTACCCTACTTACCTCCTTGGAGGAGTTCAAATCCAACAATCCGGCATGGTCAAGCTACAGTGCGTCATCGTTGACAAGGATTTTACTGAAATAGCCGTTCTGAAAGCGGCGCTGCCAGATGTGGTGATTCTACTTTGCCAGTTTCACGTCATAAAGTACCTACGAGAGCAAGTTGCATCGGCTGACTACGTGCTTTCGTCGTGGCAAAAGAGCACAGCTCCGCAGTATGGTGCCACTTATGGTATACGAAAGACTGAGCAAGAATTTTCGAAGTACCGAGCGTACATGCGTCACATTTTGTCGATTGGATCACGGCCAGCTACGCAAGATCACGACTTGGAGCAACCTTCTACCAGCTCGGGTGGGCACCCTGTTGGGTTGGATATTGAAGTGACCATCTCTCCCCATCTGGATGGTCACGTGGTCACATGTGACCGTCTCACACTCGTAAAATCGCACCCTTTCGAGATGTACTTTGTCAAGAATTGGGATAGCTGCAAGGCAATGTGCTGTGCATGTAAACGCCAAAACGCAGTGACGCTAGGCAACAACACAAATAACCGGCTTGAGGCTTCGTGGAAGCAGCTCAAGGACACAATGAGCCGAACAATGGGCCTAGACGAGTGTGTCGCCTCCTTCATGTGCTACCAGAGTCGGAACGAGCGCAGCTTTGTAGCTCGTTCAGCCAAGATTTGTACTGTTCACAACAGCAAGTACGATCGCGAGATGATGCTCGTAGCAAACCTCGTGAGTGAGCACGCATGTGAGCTTATCTACGAGCAGTACACGTACGTTGTCAGCGGACGTGCGCGTTACTCGTTCTTCGAGGCCGTACCTGGGATAATTTCTATCAAAACATGGCAGATGACGACGACGCATCTGATGAGCCTGGTGTGGAGTACTCTGCAAACAAGCAGAACTGGGAATGTTCGTGCCTCTTTATGACGACCCGTTTGCTACCCTGTAGACACGTGTTTTACCTTCGCAAGGCCCTAGGTATGGAGGTCGTCATTCCTGCTCAGCTATTACGGGCGAGATGGTTGCTGGCTTCGATTCAACATGCCCCCTCCTTGGATAATGTGTCGGTCGGTTCGTTTGCGGTGGGAAAGGTATTACGGGATGAGAGTAACCCGTGGGACTCTAATCGAAAGTATCGAGAAGCTCAGCAGACCGCGATTACAATTGCTGAGACCATGAGTGGCATGGGTATGCCTCAGTATCGCGCGGCACTACAGGCACTTCAACAAATAGGAAAACTCTTTAAGCGTGGGGAGAGCGAGCTGGCAGCCAAACTCATCGCACACCATGGTAATAGCGCTGACCGGGAGACAGCATGGCGCACAAACGAGGAGTCGTCGGAAGTGCTGCTCGACACTGGAGTTGGTGAGTGTGAAGAAGACACATCAGCTCAAATGCCGAGACCACCAGAGACAGAGCCACCAGGAAGGACCCCACATGGACGGACCCTCCGGCAACGGAGCTCGTGCCGCAGACAAACCAGGAAGTACCGACCCCTGCTACAGTGGAGACTAGCGTGCCCATGGCAAGCCCACCTGAAATGGAGACTGCACCATCCGTCAGAGCCCGTCACCATCTGAAAAGGTCAATACACCATCTGAGATGGTCATTGCAACACAAGCAGTGGGGTCCGCACCCTCTGAGTTACGCGAAGAACCGTCTGACACTGGTTTGCAACTAGTGCCTCTAGCGCAAGATGACGACAACTTTCAAGTCAGTTCGCCGCCAAAATCCAGAGGGCGCCCGAAAATCAAGCCCTCCATAGCCAAAAAGAAGAGAAGTTTGGCAGTGGCAATGGCCCAAGAGGACTCCGAAATGCACAGCATGAACTTGAACGTAGCCATCATTGCTGATATATTGGCAGGTGATCCGACATACCGATCTGCAGCAGATACACTCAGCAAGTTCAAAGTGTTTGTATTCGAGAAGAAGGTGAAGCCTCCCGTCGCAATGCAACTAACAAAACGGCCAGCTAGCAAACCCATCATACAAGCTGACGAAGTAGTGAGGGTCTTTGCGAAGGATTTGCTTCGGAAATGCGATGAAAAAGAGGCGAGACTGCAAGGGAAACACGCAGGCCTAGCTGAACGCGATGTCGCTGTAGATATACCTACCATTGGTATATTTACAACCAGTACACTCGCCACTATGAAGCAATACCACCGCGCCTTAACGACAGTCCGGAAGATCGAAGCCGCCCAAAAGTGGGCATCCGCAGTGGTCTTCACTCTAGACATTGACGCCGCCTTTTACACGAAAGAAGACCCAGACCTATGCTCCAAGTTACAGGGCCTTAGACTGCTGACAAATGAGGTAAAGTTCGCTATGTTGCCTAACGCTGCACTTATTCTCACACTGTCGAATGATGCTATGTACAGATGGAAGTACTTGATCTGGCTGCCAAAGGTCGACTTAGCGACGTTACGATGGTCACGTTGATGCAGAAGATGTTCAACGGCATTCCAAACGTGATCTCAGTGAGCCCTAACATGATCAGCGTCGTCAACGGCGCCAACGGCTACGAAATAGTGACAGATGAAACTGAGCTCTCTGCCGTCTTTTTGGAGCTTCAGATGAACGCGTTCTAATCCCTGTAAACTGCAACGGTAACCACTAGTGTAGCATTATGACCGACCTCTCGAAGAAGACGCTGCTCCTCTACGACCCAATGGAGTCGTCATACAAGCTCGCTGTACGTGCTGCGGCTCAAAACTACGGGGCCTGATACCGAGTGGTTTGACGAGGGATTACAGAGTCCAAGGGTTCAATTCGACTTTAGGCTTGCAGACAGACAACTACAATTGCGGTGTCTACATTCTTCTGACGTTCGAGATATTTGCGGGAGCTGTGAGCCCCGGCTTCGTGAACAAAAGGACCTTACAATACTTACGCTACCGATACCTCTGCATGTGCCTGTAATACACGTCTTTCAGTTCATTCTCCAGGTGTTACTGCTGTTGCTCCAATGCGACCGACCTGACTTCGCACACACTTGATTTGTTCTTCCGGATATACACATTTGCTCGTACAGACATCAAGTGATGACATCAACCGGCTCTCTCGGAGATGGTTTAGAATGGTCATTGGATGTACCGAGATGGTAGTCTAATGGGCTCCGACGGATTGTGATGGTTTCAAATGGTCAATCTGCCTTGTCACATTTTTTCCAGATGGGCGCACGAACACGTGCCATTATTTTTCCGAGCCCTTATTTTCCGAGCCCTGCTCGCTGGATGATTATTATCATCACCCACGGAGCTGTACAGGTTCTGGGACAAATTACAAGCTCGTCCTCAAGCTCATTGGGACTGCTTGTGGTGGCGGCATTGCGGTTTTGTTCTGTATTTCTTTACATTCAGTGGAAGTAATGACGGAACCTCCGACCAGCAGCGTTTGAAGCGCTCGCTGTTTGCAGTGCTGTGGTTATCCATTTTCCCAGAAGCCGCCGTCAGAGCTCTCGAACGGTCTTCTGCTTGGAGGGTTCCTACGTCGCCATTTTGAGCGTGTTTACATACCTTATCAGTCTGTCGCTTGACTGCATGACTCCACTGCCTCTGACGGCTTTCTTTGGGGCCGTCGGGGCAAGATGCAGCTCAATATACTGAAAGTCTTCCAGTAGCAGCGTCAAAATTACGACTGAAAACTGCCCGAAGTGCATCTTTGAAGACGGCGGCGGCCCAGGAGCCATTCTTGAAGAGTACACTGACCGCACAACGCGCCGTGTTGTAGTGGGCTAGACTGGGGGATGGTCTGTGTGTCCAACCTTTCGTGTTGTTTCGTGCGAATGGGTGTACCGGTTCAAGACCTCTCGAGACCTTTGTGGTTTTTCTGTATCCGATCGGGCCGTCTGTGCGGAGGTGGAAATGGAAATTTTCAGGAGGCTGCCAAGTACAAGGACTTCCTGGTAGAAAGCAAGGTGGAATTGGCCATGCACGCTCTCGTGCCAATGACTTTTCAAATTTGTGCCGTGGTGCAGGCGACCTACGGCTTGTACTGAGCGCATCTGTCGTTCACTATATTTCATGCATTCTGGCGCTCGTTGTGTACCACATCGCTCTCGGTAAAACAAGCAGTGCAAGAAAACAACCAAGAAGAAACAGTCCTCGACTGAGTCCAAGTCCAAGTCGGAGCAAAGTTCTACAACCTCGACCACGACTTTCACCACCAGCAGCGAGACCACCACGACTAGCAACAAGAAGAAAAAGAAACGCAAATCAGGAACGTCCTCCGCGTCACCGCTGATAGAAGATGTTCCTAGAACGTCTCCAATCTGTTTAGACTTCACCACTACACTTGTTCAATACTCTTTCGTACACATGTTTGCGATTCTTTTTCTTCTTGGCCTTGACATTCGTGCCATACGTCATGGTGCTAAAGTATTCCAACACATCATTAACCAATGAATCTGGATCAGCTTGCCGGCGTGAATCGAGATCGGGCGCAAGTTGCCCCCATGGAACTTCGCGGCATACGCTCGATTCGGTGGTAGCGCATGCACTTGGAAAGCAGTAGATTTAGAACTTCCGGACGAGTGAGGCGGTCGGGAAACCCATTGTCGAGTTCGTTCCAAGCGAATGTGTTGCTGCGTGTCGGGGTGTCGCTGAACATTAAGCATAGCTCGTTCAAGAAGCTGTCGGTTTTTCTGAGGGCGATGGCTGCCTACGGACTGCTTGCTGTTGCTGACCAAGATGGAGTGCAGTCGATCACAGCCATTGACAGACGCCACCCGTACGTAGACGCGTTCTGATTGTAATTTGGCGGTGTATGACTAACTTTTGTGTGTGCTGGCTGAAACAGAGATGTGCTATCGCGAAGCTTATCAGATCGCGGAAGAAGCACAGCAGAATAACTGGCTGCTGCCAACAACCCAGCAAAGTGCTCATAGATCAAACGTGTGCACAGCGGCGACGCCCCATTCGGTCAATGAGCTACACCCATTGCCGTGCGAATGAAAACCATTGAATCGGATTTGCAGCTAATTTGGGAATACCAAGCTTACTGCTTCGGCCAGACGATCAAGATTCTCTGGCGTAGCGCTTTCGCCATAGTTATCGATCAATTGTTTCGTTGCCGGGTCCAGCTCAAAGGCCCGAGAGACACCTAGGATGGACCGTGCGAGAATATCAGCATCATTTTTTTCAAAGTGGGAGTAGCCTCCATCACTTCCACGAGATCAATCCAGAGGGCGTATCCCCAATGAGGATCACATTCGGCACGCGAGGATCTCCATGGACCAGGCTATTCGCGTGGAGCTGCCATAACAATCCAAAGAGGTTCCGTACTCCCTCTAGTGTCGTTGGTCGAGGCAGAGGTTTCCCAACAGGAGATAGCAATAAGGCCGCGCTACCATCAGTGCTTTCGATGACATCTCGCACAGGAGTAATCGTCAATCCTGTGGGCTGGGCTTTCATCAAGGCCTTCTTCTCTTGATAAAGACGTCCAACGGAGCATTCCTCCACGATTTTCAGCGCGAAAACCTTCTGACCTGGCCCAGTTACCTTAAAAACGCGTCCATGAGCGCCACGGCCGAGAAATGCATCGCCCTCCACCACACCAACACCCAATGAAGTGCAGGCATTGGTTAAGTGCGCCACCCATGGAGATATGTTGTCAGTAATAAAGCTCTGGAACAATGTTTTCGAGCCCTTATCGACCCACTTCGCTCTTCGAACTTTGGTAACAACAGACCTGTGGCTTTTGATCAACCAAAAGCAGCGGCGGTCGAATAGAATAGCGCTTGCTAGCTCCTTGGGGCAAAGATACTGCAGATATCGTACCACTTGGCCAAACGAAGCATCCGTTATAGTGAGCTTGCTTTCGAACAAAATGAGGCAGTCGAACAATTCTTCCACTGCTACTCCAAATCGAAATCCATTCTGGCGTTGCACTCCATCGTCCGGTACCGGTTTGGCACGAAACATTCCACGGTGGGTCGCAAATCCATCCGGTTTGAGATCTGTATTCTTGGTAACAAGCGGAGACTGAGACAACCATGGATATCTCTCGCTATTGACGAATACCATACCACAACGGCTTAATACGTCGCTGAAAAAGGAGTAATAAACGCGTCAAAAGCAGCCTCACTCTGAATAGCATCCGCTTGAATCTGAATTGCCTCTGGCCAAAATGCTTCTTCGTTCTCTGTTGGTGCAGCATCGATGATCATGCCATCCGTTTTCAATCTTCCAGACTCCATTTGACCCAATGCCCCATCGGAGAAGGAATTTGGTTTGTGTGTCAAATTAGCCTTATTTTGCTCAAGCAGCACTTGCATTTGAACCTGCACTCGGTGAATGCTTGCGGCAGTTTCTCGAAACGCCGATATCGAATCGTTCTCAACAAACAGGTCATTTGGACTCCTCTTCGGAACCACCACCAGCACGTGAATTTGGTCAGTGGATGGCTGCGGCATTTTGTTCTTGTCAAACAGCCAGTGCTGCAAAGTCTTCGTCGCCCTCATCTTCTCGCCATCGATCACCGTTTGAATGTCTTGATGCGTATTTCCTTCTTCCAACTCCAGCGCAGCAGGATCGTCATCTTTCAGCCACGCGTCGCCCTGCTTCGCCAGGAAGAGCTGCAGGTCCTTGGCATCGCATGTGATCGTTGCTGAGTTCTCCTCCTGATCGCCTTCTTCAAGTGGCCCACCAACTGACTCGCGTGGATGTCCACAGGAAACGCGCTTCCCTCCTCGCCAACGATCGAGCACACGAGCGTCACCATCTTTATTCGAGGCGGCAGATTCTCGAATAAGAGAAAAAGGAGGGGAGAATTTTGGTGTCGTACTTAAGCTGGAAATGAAAGCGTGATGAAGCGCTGTCACATAGATGTAGCCCTACCTCACGTGATTCCAACCAATGGTGAGAGGTACGGACGCTTCAGCACAACATTTTACTCGTGGGCGGAATTTACAGGACGGCTGTTGGACTTTTCAGGATGATAAATTGTGAGAGGTTAGTATAAAGTTTAGTTAGACAGGTATGCCACGCTGCGTTGCATTTGCAATGAGCCAGTGCCAAAAGCAGGGGGAGCGCCACCCTGAAGGTCGATGACAAGTCCATAAGATAACGGAAGGCTTCGGAGACGAAAGGAATCGCAACGCAGCTGCTGTCGTTGGTGACACAACTACCATTCAGCAGTGGGTGGTCGTCGCTATCGCTGATGGTAGCCGTGAGGAGACTTAACTAGAACCTGACTTCACGGCCATTGGCGTGAGATGTTGGCACAGTATTGTACCCCGTGTAATTTTATTTGTATTGTTCAGATTTAATGTCGCGGCTCCCTAAAGAAAACAGTGTGCTAGCCGGAGGAGGAGACCATACACACGTTGAGAAGCGCGGGCATAGCCAGCCCCAGAGGTGATGTGTCGCTAGAGCGAGGTGCTATTGAGCTGCCGAATGAGACGCAACACAGCAGAAAGAGACGCCGTGGGCAGCTTGTGTGGGTATCAGTTGCAACAATTTGCGTAAGATCCTGGTGATGTCGGTCAGCAAGTACTTGCACGTGTTGGAGAGCAAAACCTCGGCGCAATCCTCCTTCTTGATACCGACCAGCACCAGCTTTCTTGCTCGACTATGAAGTCCACCAACTAGCACTTATTGACTATCGCCTAATACCTTCCGGAAACGCTCGTATTGGTCATTACCAGGGAACAAATGGGTGTTCGTCGTATCCACACCATATGCAGCCCAATAAACACCTGGAAACAGGAGAAGTAGAGTCTAAGTGATATTGCTTTAGCCCCATATAGTAGCAATTGTAACTTACCGAGTGCGAGAATGGGGCATATCTCTGGTGACAGTGGATTTGCATATACGTGACGCGGATTTCGTGGTCGTGCTCCACGTTGGTCGTTCTTCATGTGGGCAAAGTACACACAGGGCATCTTCTCGCCACTCAAGGTGGCCGTAGCATATCGATACGGTATTAGCAGCGCGCGACATCAGGTTCCATGACATTATCATGAACGTCCTTGCAAACACCATGTCCCGCGTAGTGCCTTGTAAACATTGCCATTGCAACTTGTCTGTACAAACCGAGTGGCATCGGATCTTTCCCGACTTTAATTTGGGCGAGACCTGGCTGATGGCCGCTGCAACCTTGTGCTGCAGGCCTTTGAAATGTCGGCCTAGTTCATGAGCTAATTCTGACATTACGCGATGGTAGTCTTGGAACAAGTTGTAGAAAGCCGAACGATGACCAGCGTAGTTCGAAAAACTGTGGTAGTGGCCATTGCTGCTTCTTCATAGAGACAATCAAGTCATAAAATCGCGCACCGTGATTCGATCAAAGTGAATAGGTGGGTTCGCGGGTGCTGCGGACAAAGAACTCTGGATTGACTTCTTGTTTGCTGCCCCATGAGCATTGTAAACAATAGTTAGCGAAGCTGTCAAGAACCAACACGCGTTTGTATTTGAGCATCCACTGTATAAAACGAGTATTAGAGCTTAGGTAGGAAGCACGGGGTTTGCTGAAATCGTGCTAGCACGCGCATTCGTGACCTCCTCTTCCAAAGCGGGTAAATCGTCGAGGTCTGAATCTATCGTGTTCAGGAATGGCATCCAGAAATCTGCTGCTATCATCATCCAAGGGTCGGTTATATAAAAATTGTATTCAACACGAGAAGTCACTTATCAGAATTTTCAGGACGCGATATCCTGACGACGGCTACAATATAACCGACGGCATCCGGTGTATTCCGGACAATTGGGGATTAGAAACGGTTAAACCTGTCTACGAACACTCCTGAAGCGTTGGGTTTCTCCTCGAGCTATCAGCTGGTCGAGGGTTGCGTCGTTGAAACCCCTACCATCGCATTAGAAACGGTTAAACCTATTCTCTATGTAAATAAAGCTAAGGAAAAAAATCACTGCGTAACCTGCTGAATATTACTACTCCTATGGCTACAACACTCCGCGCCCTAGCGAAAACGAGACCGAGACGCCACTCCTGCGAATGGCCCAATTTACTACGGCCGTCCTAATAACGGTGGTTATCCTACCCTACACCAACACCAACACCGCAGGCATCAAGGAGACTTGAACATCGTCGTACTCAGGCTTCAGTATGAGTTGCGGTAAATATTCGCACTCAGATAGCTTGTATTAATAATACCGCTACTAACCTTAACCGATAGATAAAAACGTCAACCATTTCAACAAGTTTTGTGGGGTTCAAATTTCGTCAAATTTCAACTTTCTATTTTCAAAACGCGGTTTCTACCGCTCACATTCTATCTTCAAAATCGATTTCTATCTTGATTATCCATTGCGATGCTGCGAAAAAAGAGACAAGTTAGAAACCCTTCTGTCTAGCAACAGCTTCACAAACGTCGACAGCGACGCTACGCCCTGATACTTGGCCTCAGGTAATTACACTTGCCTTGTGTAGAGCGGACCTCTTGTTCCAGCATTTCAACCTTTAGCTCTCGATCCTCGCGTATAATACATGTAGTCTCCGTTCATTCTCCAGCTCCTTCTTCAGCTACCGTCCAAGCCACACAACCTTAGCTCCCATCCTACCTCCAGACTCCAACAACTCCCGTACCGTATCCATCTTGCGAGTCAACTGTAACCCAACCTCCAGAGACTTATATAGCACACGTCCCCCAGTCTCTTCTCCTCTCCACCTTCTCCACCCACCTCCTCAACCTCCTCATAAACCCCCTCCTTCGTCCCTTTTCTCGGGGACTTGTGTCTCTGCATCTTCTGCTTCTGCGGCGTCTGCTCCCAACTGAGTCTCTCCGCCTCCGTCTCCAGCTCCCACAGCATTCTTCTCCAGCACCTCCAGCTCTCCCTGTAGATGGGCCTTGTGTTCTGGGCCCATCTTCTCCTGCATCTGAAAGGAAACGGCGGCTCGGCGTCTGGGCGTCGGCTCCTCCAGATCCAGCGACACGTCGGCGAACTGCAGTCTCCTGGCCGTCTCGAGCTCCCCGTGTCCGCTGCGTCCGTCAATCACGTGCGACTATCAAGCCGTTCTCTGATCTTCTGTGGGTCCTGTGGTATGCTCGACGCCGGACTGCGCGCCGCAAACTCAGCTGCGGTTGCTGCTGGTTCAGCTTGTACTGCGCGTCGTCTGTGAGGTAACGTCGACGCCGGAGTCCCGAAGAAGCCATTCCACCGAATGACCGTGGCGTTCGAGTACTTCTCTGTCCGGCCAATTTAAACGAATTTCGGTTTTCAGCCTATCAGTCGGTCAATTTTTGGAGCTAAACGCGAAGAAGTAGCTTAAACGAAAGAACAGGTCACGAGTTGTGTGTTGCTATTTTCTTTGGCACTTAACTCAATTGGTATGCTAAATAACTTCGCAAACCTGTGCTGAGTTTGACGGCACAATAACCTTTTTTCGTAATCCGGCTCTAAATTAGCGATATTAGCCCCAAAATGGTCAACGCTTTGCGATTCTCCTCATAATAGCACAATCTATGAAACATCCCGCCTGGTCTGAAGAATTGCAGTATTTCAAACGAGGTTTTATTGAGCGTTATGATCATGATTGCTATTTCTGCCCTAACCTAAGTGCGATTTCATCCAATCATGACCAGGTTACTGTCCATTGCCAGTCATTGAGCTGGTCAAATTTTGGCCAATAAAATTCATGTGGCATTTTGTGTAACGAACAAAAACCTAATTCGTATAAATTGGCCGGACAGAGAAGTATAAGAACTTGAATACCGGTATGTGATATTACTAACTTAAATTGCTATTAATAATAGTACGGTAGAATCAAACTACTACTACACCAATGCACGGCGTTATTCACAAAGTCAACACTCGAATTCAAACAGTGCGCACTCAAAATCAAAAACCTGTGAGATTTATTACCTTTGCAAATGATACTAACTCTCTGATTTGATCTAAAGACTTGCCATACCTGCAAACGGTCCCCATTCGCAAGCGTCCTTCAAGACACAATGGACTACCACGCGCACCTGGATTGGGTTCCCCATGTACTTGGTAGATGATATGATGCCGGAATGGAAATGAAACTGTCAATTTACGCGGTCGCATGCTCCGCTCAAGTTTCTCGCCATCGCGAAGTGCATTGTCACCAACCAATACTTAATGAAAATGTATACTGATCTGACGATAAATTTATACAGTGCATTTTGATTTCGCACTTTTTGAATTCAGTGTTGACTTTGTGAATAACGCTGTGCATTGGTGTAGTAGCAAAACAGCAGTCCACACAGATCTCGATTGTACCGGTTCCAATTTAATGTTCTGAATGACCAAGCATGGTTCGTTTTTGCGTTGGAGCTGTGCAAACGTTTTTCATGGCTTTCAACATAAATAACACTTTGCACTGGAGCACGAGCCCTTGAAAGCTTAAGTGTCGATATGATAACATCCGTTTTGCGACTCGGAATCACTTTATCCGATAGCAGAGCTTTCAGAGACCGCGAGTTCGGCTGTACCTCGACAACGGGTATTCCCGGCTGCTCCTGGTTCAGCGTTCTTCTTGAAGCAGGCTCGACTGCAAATCTACGACTGAATTAACATGTAAAAGTGGACACATGCTTTTAATTTTCATTGACAAGTGCTGCCCCTCCTCCCTACCGGTACTGGTAGTCCCCAACAGGTTTCTTTTGTCTGAAGTATTTTGAGTGGCGTCCAGCAATGGTTTTGATCACAGTTATTCAGTTAAATAATGCGATCACGTGGTCAAGGTCATCTTTGGCGGAAAGACGACCTCACGATAAGTACTCATGGGCAGATCCTGGGTGTTAGCTTGTGGTAAGTTACATGAATTAATACATGTTCAACTTACAAATTACTGCTGTTCCAGGGGTGGGTTTTCCCTGTAAGCTTACGGGGATGTACCATCCAAGTGTATGTGGCCCAAGCGCTATTAATAATACCACCCGGTTGTTGCGGGAAAACGTAGACCTTCGTTCTTTCCAGCAATCAACACACCACGCAAAGACCCCAAGGAAATGTATTACAACGAATTAGATATAATTTAAAAATTTAATGCGTTGCTGTGCCCGTCTGGATGTCTCATTAGCCCTCCAGGAGGGGCCCCTCCTACTGCAAAACAAACTTTATACATTTCAGTGAACTTTGCTTGTGCTCTCTCAAATTGTGAGGGTCGCAAACATTTTTGGAGATCCGCACGAGCCTTACTGCTCGCGCGGATCGTTCAAAAATAATCTCGATTTTCCAGCCCTCACATGAGCGAAAATCGAATCGAGGCCACGTCCACATTTACATTCTACCGATATTTCCAGTAGAAATCTTCATGTACCAGTGAATGTATTACCGGTACACTGTAATAGTCGTTCCAGCTTCGATCCCCGTGGGAACATCACCGAAGCTCTTCGAGATGGCGTGTTGTCGGGCTCTGTATCTCCAAGCGCACTATCGCGGAAAGGCGATTTTCACCGATAGGCGTAATGTATCGCAGCAACTTCGGTTTTACATGTAAGCTTATCCACATGCTATCCATAGTACATGTACCCAAGCTCAAAATGCCTCAGTACCCACAAGAAAACTGAAGACTTTCCAGCTATCCAGCGTTTTCCATGATACGAAGCATGATATGTATTATTTTAAAGGAATAGGGTTGTACTGCTAGCTGCACGCGCACGAAAATGAAACGGATCCGTGGGGTGTGCGATTCTCGTCTCGGAACTTAATCACTTCCCAACTTACTTTGCCTCAAGCATCGTTCCTCACACCCCTCAACCTCGAGTTAAGATGAACATCAACAAGATCTTCGTGTACCTGGCCGTCGTGTCCGTAGCCGTGAGCTCCCTCGCCGAAGCCTCGACTGAAGCTACGAGCTCCATTCGCGGATACCCTTCCCGTCAGCTTGGTGTTGGCGGCGGCGTTCCCACCGCGACACCCGCGACTGAGACGACCGCCCCTCAACCCGCACCGGGTAGCCAACTATCATCTGGTCAGAGCAGCCACTCGAACGGTGGCACGCAGCAGCAGAGCGTTCCGTCCTCCACCACGAATAGCGGCGTGACTTCGACTACGGGATCGAACGGTGCCGCAATGCAGCAGCAGAGTGCTCCGTCCTCGACTTCGGGATCCACCGCCCACACTTCGACCTCGGGCTCGAACGGTGCCGTGCAGCAGCAGAGTGCTCCGTCCTCCACCACAAGCAGCGGTGTGACTTCATCCTCGGGACCGAACGGTGCCGTGCAGCAGCAGAGTGCTCCGTCCTCGGCTTCGGGATCGACCGCCCACAGCGGTGTGTCTTCGTCATCGGGAACGACCTCAACGGCGGGAAGCCAGCCTCTGGGTGAAGTCCCGCAAGTCCCGGTCCAGCAGAGTGCTCCGTCCTCGGCTTCGGGATCGACCGCCCACAGCGGTGTGTCTTCGTCATCGGGAACGACCTCAACGGCGGGAAGCCAGCCTCTGGGTGAAGTCCCGCAAGTCCCGGTCCAGCAGAGTGCTCCGTCCTCGACTTCGGGATCCACCGCCCACACTTCGACCTCGGCCTCGAACGGTGCCGTGCAGCAGCAGAGTGCTCCGTCCTCCACCACAAGCAGCGGTGTGACTTCATCCTCGGGATCGAACGGTGCCGTGCAGCAGCAGAGTGCTCCGTCCTCCACCACGAACAGCGGTGTGACTTCATCCTCGGGATCGAACGGTGCCGTGCAGCAGCAGAGTGCTCCGTCCTCGGCTTCGGGATCGACCGCCCACAGCGGTGTGTCTTCGTCATCGGGAACGACCTCAACGGCGGGAAGCCAGCCTCTGGGTGAAGTCCCGCAAGTCCCGGTCCAGCAGAGTGCTCCGTCCTCGACTTCGGGATCCACCGCCCACACTTCGACCTCGGGATCGAACGGTGCCGTGCAGCAGCAGAGTGCTCGTCCTCCACCACAAGC
>JAAKBF010000293.1:0-73791 GCA_012656075.1 Phytophthora hibernalis | reverse complement strand
CCCAATCGTTGTGTCCACAGCTGTTGGGTTAGCATGCGTTAAGATAGTTTAACACCCAATTAATCCGCACAGATAAGAAAACAACCCTGCAATTAGACACTGATTACTGGTATGGATAAACTAACGACCACATATTGACCAATCAAATCGCGTACATAGTTAGATTTGATCCAATTTTGGCCAATAATATTCCTTAAAAAATATTGTGTGCCTCACATAATTGTATAAAATGCACATTATGTTTCGGGCCGGAGGTAGTTTAACAGAAGATATACTAATAAAGCCGTTCAGCCGCCAATGGACGGTTCTCCAGGAGTAAAGTAATCAGATGTAGGCACATCTCAAGAGCCCAGTCTGGCTCTGTTGTGCTGTGACTCACAGCCTGTGAGTCAGGAATGGTCTGCGACCTCCCTCACTCCTCATTTTGCGCCTGCAAACACCCAGTACCGGTACCCTCCGAGATGAACCCCACCAAGTTTTCATGCCACTACTGGCCATGCAGCTGGCTGTTACCTTCGTCGCAGCAACCTCCCATGCAAACCCTGCCTCGGTAGATAGCCCGATTTATTACGGCCGCCCCAACAACGGGGCTATCCCTACACCACTCCTGCGCCAACGAAGCCCAGCGAAAACGAGACCGAGACGCCCACTCCTGCGAATGGCCCAATTTACTACGGCCGTCCTAATAACGGTGGTTATCCCTACCCTACACCAACACCAACACCGCAGAGCATCAAGGAGACTTGAACATCGTCGAACTCAGGCGTACAGGTAAACTATTGCAAATCTTTTAACCTGGAAGAAATTATTGGCCCACCTTTCTCCCTTTGCCGAGGAATCGCACTGCCGATAGTATAATGCGATTGGATCATGGTGCACGATGCGTTCGGGAAAGGGCAATTTGTACAGCATGCTGTCCTTCAGAATGAGCGGGCATCTACCCTACTGACCTCCTTGAGGAGTTCAAATCCAACAATCCGGCATGGTCCAAGCTACAGTGCGTCATCGTTGACAAGGATTTTACTGAAATAGCCGTTCTGAAAGCGGCGCTGCCAGATGTGGTGATTCTACTTTGCCAGTTTCACGTCATAAAGTACCTACGAGAGCAAGTTGCATCGGCTGACTACGCGCTTTCGTCGTGGCAAAAGGCACAGCTCCGCAGTATGGTGCCACTTATGGTATACGAAAGACTGAGCAAGAATTTTCGAAGTACCGAGCGTACATGCGTCACATTTTGTCGATTGATCACGGCCAGCTACGCAAGATCACGACTTGGAGCAACCTTCTACCAGCTCGGTGGGCACCCTGTTGGGTTGGATATTGAAGTGACCATCTCTCCCCATCTGGATGGTCACGTGGTCACATGTGACCGTCTCACACTCGTAAAATCGCACCCTTTCGAGATGTACTTTGTCAAGAATTGGGATAGCTGCAAGGCAATGTGCTGTGCATGTAAACGCCAAAACGCAGTGACGCTAGGCAACAACACAAATAACCGGCTTGAGGCTTCGTGGAAGCAGCTCAAGGACACAATGAGCCGAACAATGGGCCTAGACGAGTGTGTCGCCTCCTTCATGTGCTACCAGAGTCGGAACGAGCGCAGCTTTGTAGCTCGTTCAGCCAAGATTTGTACTGTTCACAACAGCAAGTACGATCGCGAGATGATGCTCGTAGCAAACCTCGTGAGTGAGCACGCATGTGAGCTTATCTACGAGCAGTACACGTACGTTGTCAGCGGACGTGCGCGTTACTCGTTCTTCGAGGCCGTACCTGGGATAATTTCTATCAAAACATGGCAGATGACGACGACGCATCTGATGAGCCTGGTGTGGAGTACTCTGCAAACAAGCAGAACTGGGAATGTTCGTGCCTCTTTATGACGACCCGTTTGCTACCCTGTAGACACGTGTTTTACCTTCGCAAGGCCCTAGGTATGGAGGTCGTCATTCCTACTCAGCTATTACCGGCGAGATGGTTGCTGGCTTCGATTCAACATGCTCCCTCCTTGGATAATGTGTCGGTCGGTTCGTTTGCGGGGGAAAGGTATTACGGGATGAGAGTAACCCGTGGGACTCTAATCGAAAGTATCGAGAAGCTCAGCAGACCGCGATTACAATTGCTGAGACCATGAGTGGCATGGGTATGCCTCAGTATCGCGCGGCACTACAGGCACTTCAACAAATAGGAAAACTCTTTAAGCGTGGGGAGAGCGAGCTGGCAGCCAAACTCATCGCACACCATGGTAATAGCGCTGACCGGGAGACAGCATGGCGCACAAACGAGGAGTCGTCGGAAGTGCTGCTCGACACTGGAGTTGGTGAGTGTGAAGAAGACACATCAGCTCAAATGCCGAGACCACCAGAGACAGAGCCACCAGGAAGGACCCCACATGGACGGACCCTCCGGCAACGGAGCTCGTGCCGCAGACAAACCAGGAAGTACCGACCCCTGCTACAGTGGAGACTAGCGTGCCCATGGCAAGCCCACCTGAAATGGAGACTGCACCATCCCGTCAGAGCCCGTCACCATCTGAAAAGGTCAATACACCATCTGAGATGGTCATTGCAACACAAGCAGTGGGGTCCGCACCTCTGAGTTACGCGAAGAACCGTCTGACACTGGTTTGCAACTAGTGCCTCTAGCGCAAGATGACGACAACTTTCAAGTCAGTTCGCCGCCAAAATCCAGAGGGCGCCCGAAAATCAAGCCCTCCATAGCCAAAAAGAAGAGAAGTTTGGCAGTGGCAATGGCCCAAGAGGACTCCGAAATGCACAGCATGAACTTGAACGTAGCCATCATTGCTGATATATTGGCAGGTGATCCGACATACCGATCTGCAGCAGATACACTCAGCAAGTTCAAAGTGTTTGTATTCGAGAAGAAGGTGAAGCCTCCCGTCGCAATGCAACTAACAAAACGGCCAGCTAGCAAACCCATCATACAAGCTGACGAAGTAGTGAGGGTCTTTGCGAAGGATTTGCTTCGGAAATGCGATGAAAAAGAGGCGAGACTGCAAGGGAAACACGCAGGCCTAGCTGAACGCGATGTCGCTGTAGATATACCTACCATTGGTATATTTACAACCAGTACACTCGCCACTATGAAGCAATACCACCGCGCCTTAACGACAGTCCGGAAGATCGAAGCCGCCCAAAAGTGGGCATCCGCAGTGGTCTTCACTCTAGACATTGACGCCGCCTTTTACACGAAAGAAGACCCAGACCTATGCTTCAAGTTACAGGGCCTTAGACTGCTGACAAATGCGGTAAAGTTCGCTATGTTGCCTAACGCTGCACTTATTCTCACACTGTCGAATGATGCTATGTACAGATGGAAGTACTTGATCTGGCTGCCAAAGGTCGACTTAGCGACGTTACGATGGTCACGTTGATGCAGAAGATGTTCAACGGCATTCCAAACGTGATCTCAGTGAGCCCTAACATGATCAGCGTCGTCAACGGCGCCAACGGCTACGAAATAGTGACAGATGAAACTGAGCTCTCTGCCGTCTTTTTGGAGCTTCAGATGAACGCGTTCTAATCCCTGTAAACTGCAACGGTAACCACTAGTGTAGCATTATGACCGACCTCTCGAAGAAGACGCTGCTCCTCTACGACCCAATGGAGTCGTCATACAAGCTCGCTGTACGTGCTGCGGCTCAAAACTACGGGGCCTGATACCGAGTGGTTTGACGAGGGATTACAGAGTCCAAGGGTTCAATTCGACTTTAGGCTTGCAGACAGACAACTACAATTGCGGTGTCTACATTCTTCTGACGTTCGAGATATTTGCGGGAGCTGTGAGCCCCGGCTTCGTGAACAAAAGGACCTTACAATACTTACGCTACCGATACCTCTGCATGTGCCTGTAATACACGTCTTTCAGTTCATTCTCCAGGTGTTACTGCTGTTGCTCCAATGCGACCGACCTGACTTCGCACACACTTGATTTGTTCTTCCGGATATACACATTTTGCTTCGTACAGACATCAAGTGATGACATCAACCGGCTCTCTCGGAGATGGTTTAGAATGGTCATTGGATGTACCGAGATGGTAGTCTAATGGGCTCCGACGGATTGTGATGGTTTCAAATGGTCAATCTGCCTTGTCACATTTTTTCCAGGTGGGCGCACGAACACGTGCCATTATTTTTCCGAGCCCTTATTTTTCCGAGCCCTGCTCGCTGGATGATTATTATCATCACCCACGGAGCTGTACAGGTTCTGGGACAAATTACAAGCTCGTCCTCAAGCTCATTGGGACTGCTTGTGGTGGCGGCATTGCGGTTTTTGTTCTGTATTTCTTTACATTCAGTGGAAGTAATGACGGAACCTCCGACCAGCAGCGTTTGAAGCGCTCGCTGTTTGCAGTGCTGTGGTTATCCATTTTCCCAGAAGCCGCCGTCAGAGCTCTCGAACGGTCTTCTGCTTGGAGGGGGTTCCTACGTCGCCATTTTGAGCGTGTTTACATACCTTATCAGTCTGTCGCTTGACTGCATGACTCCACTGCCTCTGACGGCTTTCTTTGGGGCCGTCGGGGCAAGATGCAGCTCAATATACTGAAAGTCTTCCAGTAGCAGCGTCAAATTACGACTGAAAACTGCCCGAAGTGCATCTTTGAAGACGGCGGCGGCCCAGGAGCCATTCTTGAAGAGTACACTGACCGCACAACGCGCCGTGTTGTAGTGGGCTAGACTGGGGGATGGTCTGTGTGTCCAACCTTTCGTGTTGTTTCGTGCGAATGGGTGTACCGGTTCAAGACCTCTCGAGACCTTTGTGGTTTTTCTGTATCCGATCGGGCCGTCTGTGCGGAGGTGGAAATGGAAATTTTCAGGAGGCTGCCAAGTACAAGGACTTCCTGGTAGAAAGCAAGGTGGAATTGGCCATGCACGCTCTCGTGCCAATGACTTTTCAAATTTGTGCCGTGGTGCAGGCGACCTACGGCTTGTACTGAGCGCATCTGTCGTTCACTATATTTCATGCATTCTGGCGCTCGTTGTGTACCACATCGCTCTCGGTAAAACAAGCAGTGCAAGAAAACAACCAAGAAGAAACAGTCCTCGACTGAGTCCAAGTCCAAGTCGGAGCAAAGTTCTACAACCTCGACCACGACTTTCACCACCAGCAGCGAGACCACCACGACTAGCAACAAGAAGAAAAAGAAACGCAAATCAGGAACGTCCTCCGCGTCACCGCTGATAGAAGATGTTCCTAGAACGTCTCCAATCTGTTTAGACTTCACCACTACACTTGTTCAATACTCTTTCGTACACATGTTTGCGATTCTTTTTCTTCTTGGCCTTGACATTCGTGCCATACGTCATGGTGCTAAAGTATTCCAACACATCATTAACCAATGAATCTGGATCAGCTTGCCGGCGTGAATCGAGATCGGGCGCAAGTTGCCCCCATGGAACTTCGCGGCATACGCTCGATTCGGTGGTAGCGCATGCACTTGGAAAGCAGTAGATTTAGAACTTCCGGACGAGTGAGGCGGTCGGGAAACCCATTGTCGAGTTCGTTCCAAGCGAATGTGTTGCTGCGTGTCGGGGTGTCGCTGAACATTAAGCATAGCTCGTTCAAGAAGCTGTCGGTTTTTCTGAGGGCGATGGCTGCCTACGGACTGCTTGCTGTTGCTGACCAAGATGGAGTGCAGTCGATCACAGCCATTGACAGACGCCACCCGTACGTAGACGCGTTCTGATTGTAATTTGGCGGTGTATGACTAACTTTTTGTGTGTGCTGGCTGAAACAGAGATGTGCTATCGCGCGAAGCTTATCAGATCGCGGAAGAAGCACAGCAGAATAACTGGCTGCTGCCAACAACCCAGCAAAGTGCTCATAGATCAAACGTGTGCACAGCGGCGACGCCCCATTCGGTCAATGAGCTACACCCATTGCCGTGCGAATGAAAACCATTGAATCGGATTTGCAGCTAATTTGGGAATACCAAGCTTACTGCTTCGGCCAGACGATCAAGATTCTCTGGCGTAGCGCTTTCGCCATAGTTATCGATCAATTGTTTCGTTGCCGGGTCCAGCTCAAAGGCCCGAGAGACACCTAGGATGGACCGTGCGAGAATATCAGCATCATTTTTTTCAAAGTGGGAGTAGCCTCCATCACTTCCACGAGATCAATCCAGAGGGGCGTATCCCCAATGAGGATCACATTCGGCACGCGAGGATCTCCATGGACCAGGCTATTCGCGTGGAGCTGCCATAACAATCCAAAGAGGTTCCGTACTCCCTCTAGTGTCGTTGGTCGAGGCAGAGGTTTCCCAACAGGAGATAGCAATAAGGCCGCGCTACCATCAATGTTTTCGATGACATCTCGCACAGGAGTAATCGTCAATCCTGTGGGCTGGGCTTTCATCAAGGCCTTCTTCTCTTGATAAAGACGTCCAACGGAGCATTCCTCCACGATTTTCAGCGCGAAAACCTTCTGACCTGGCCCAGTTACCTTAAAAACGCGTCCATGAGCGCCACGGCCGAGAAATGCATCGCCCTCCACCACACCAACACCCAATGAAGTGCAGGCATTGGTTAAGTGCGCCACCCATGGAGATATGTTGTCAGTAATAAAGCTCTGGAACAATGTTTTCGAGCCCTTATCGACCCACTTCGCTCTTCGAACTTTGGTAACAACAGACCTGTGGCTTTTGATCAACCAAAAGCAGCGGCGGTCGAATAGAATAGCGCTTGCTAGCTCCTTGGGGCAAAGATACTGCAGATATCGTACCACTTGGCCAAACGAAGCATCCGTTATAGTGAGCTTGCTTTCGAACAAAATGAGGCAGTCGAACAATTCTTCCACTGCTACTCCAAATCGAAATCCATTCTGGCGTTGCACTCCATCGTCCGGTACCGGTTTGGCACGAAACATTCCACGGTGGGTCGCAAATCCATCCGGTTTGAGATCTGTATTCTTGGTAACAAGCGGAGACTGAGACAACCATGGATATCTCTCGCTATTGACGAATACCATACCACAACGGCTTAATACGTCGCTGAAAAAGGAGTAATAAACGCGTCAAAAGCAGCCTCACTCTGAATAGCATCCGCTTGAATCTGAATTGCCTCTGGCCAAAATGCTTCTTCGTTCTCTGTTGGTGCAGCATCGATGATCATGCCATCCGTTTTCAATCTTCCAGACTCCATTTGACCCAATGCCCCATCGGAGAAGGAATTTGGTTTGTGTGTCAAATTAGCCTTATTTTGCTCAAGCAGCACTTGCATTTGAACCTGCACTCGGTGAATGCTTGCGGCAGTTTCTCGAAACGCCGATATCGAATCGTTCTCAACAAACAGGTCATTTGGACTCCTCTTCGGAACCACCACCAGCACGTGGATTTGGTCAGTGGATGGCTGCGGCATTTTGTTCTTGTCAAACAGCCAGTGCTGCAAAGTCTTCGTCGCCCTCATCTTCTCGCCATCGATCACCGTTTGAATGTCTTGATGCGTATTTCCTTCTTCCAACTCCAGCGCAGCAGGATCGTCATCTTTCAGCCACGCGTCGCCCTGCTTCGCCAGGAAGAGCTGCAGGTCCTTGGCATCGCATGTGATCGTTGCTGAGTTCTCCTCCTTGATCGCCTTCTTCAAGTGGCCCACCAACTGACTCGCGTGGATGTCCATAGGAAACGCGCTTCCCTCCTCGCCAACGATCGAGCACACGAGCGTCACCATCTTTATTCGAGGCGGCAGATTCTCGAATAAGAGAAAAGGGAGGGGAGAATTTTGGTGTCGTACTTAAGCTGGAAATGAAAGCGTGATGAAGCGCTGTCACATAGATGTAGCCCTACCTCACGTGATTCCAACCAATGGTGAGAGGTACGGACGCTTCAGCACAACATTTTACTCGTGGGCGGAATTTACAGGACGGCTGTTGGACTTTTCAGGATGATAAATTGTGAGAGGTTAGTATAAAGTTTAGTTAGACAGGTATGCCACGCTGCGTTGCATTTGCAATTGAGCCAGTGCCAAAAGCAGGAGACGTAGAGCGCCACCCTGAAGGTCGATGACAAGGTCCATAAGATAACGGAAGGCTTCGGAGACGAAGGAATCGCAACGCAGCTGCTGTCGTTGGTGACACAACTACCATTCAGCAGTGGGTGGTCGTCGCTATCGCTGATGGTAGCCGTGAGGAGACTTAACTAGAACCTGACTTCACGGTAAACTGCATTGGCGTGAGATGTTGGCACAGTATTGTACCCGTGTAATTTTATTTGTATTGTTCAGATTTAATGTCGCGGCTCCCTAAAGAAAACAGTGTGCTAGCCGGAGGAGGAGACCATACACACGTTGAGAAGCGCGGGCATAAGCCAGCCCCAGAGGTGATGTGTCGCTAGAGCGAGGTGCTATTGAGCTGCCGAATGAGACGCAACACAGCAGAAAGAGACGCCGTGGGCAGCTTGTGTGGGTATCAGTTGCAACAATTTTGCGTAAGATCCTGGTGATGTCGGTCAGCAAGTACTTGCACGTGTTGGAGAGCAAAACCTCGAGCGCAATCCTCCTTCTTGATACCGACCAGCACCAGCTTTCTTGCTCGACTATGAAGTCCACCAACTAGCACTTATTGACTATCTCGCCTAATACCTTCCGGAAACGCTCGTATTGGTCATTACCAGGGAACAAATGGGTGTTCGTCGTATCCACACCATATGCAGCCCAATAAACACCTGGAAACAGGAGAGTAGAGTCTAAGTGATATTGCTTTAGCCCACATATAGTAGCAATTGTAACTTACCGAGTGCGAGAATGGGGCATATCTCTGGTGACAGTGGATTTGCATATACGTGACGCGGATTTCGTGGTCGTGCTCCACGTTGGTCGTTCTTCATGTGGGCAAAGTACACACACAGGGCATCTTCTCGCCACTCAAGGTGGCCGTAGCATATCGATACGGTATTAGCAGCGCGCGACATCAGGTTCCATGACATTATCATGAACGTCCTTGCAAACACCATGTCCCGCGTAGTGCCTTGTAACATTGCCATTGCAACTTGTCTGTACAAACCGAGTGGCATCGGATCTTTCCCGACTTTAATTTGGGCGAGACCCTGGCTGATGGCCGCTGCAACCTTGTGCTGCAGGCCTTTGAAATGTCGGCCTAGTTCATGAGCTAATTCTGCCGACATTACGCGATGGTAGTCTTGGAACAAGTTGTAGAAAGCCGAACGATGACCAGCGTAGTTCGAAAAACTGTGGTAGTGGCCATTGCTCTTCTTCATAGAGACAATCCAAGTCATAAAATCGCGCACCGTGATTCGATCAAAGTGAATAGGTGGGTTCGCGGGTGCTGCGGACAAAGAACTCTGGATTGACTTCTTGTTTGCTGCCCCATGAGCATTGTAAACAATAGTTAGCGAAGCTGTCAAGAACCAACACGCGTTTGTATTTGAGCATCCACTGTATAAAACGAGTATTAGAGCTTAGGTAGGAAGCACGGGAGTTTGCTGAAATCGTGCTAGCACGCGCATTCGTGACCTCCTCTTCCAAAGCGGGTAAATCGTCGAGGTCTGAATCTATCGTGTTCAGGAATGGCATCCAGAGAAATCTGCTGCTATCATCATCCAAGGGTCGGTTATATAGAAAATTGTATTCAACACGAGAAGTCACTTATCAGAATTTTCAGGACGCGATATCCTGACGACGGCTACAATATAACCGACGGCATCCGGTGTATTCCGGACAATTGGGGATTAGAAACGGTTAAACCTGTCTACGAACACTCCTGAAGCGTTGGGTGCCTCCTCGAGCTATCAGCTGGTCGAGAGGTTGCGTCGTTGAAACCCCTACCATCGCATTAGAAACGGTTAAACCTATTCTCTATGTAAATAAAGCTAAGGAAAAAAAAATCACTGCGTAACCTGCTGAATATTACTACTCCTATGGCTACAACACTCCCGCGCCCTAGCGAAAACGAGACCGAGACGCCCACTCCTGCGAATGGCCCAATTTACTACGGCCGTCCTAATAACGGTGGTTATCCCTACCCTACACCAACACCAACACCGCAGAGCATCAAGGAGACTTGAACATCGTCGTACTCAGGCTTCAGTATGAGTACGGTAAACTATTCGCACTCAGATAAGCTTGTATTAATAATACCGCTACTAACCTTAACCGATAGATAAAAACGTCAACCATTTCAACAAGTTTTGTGGGGTTCAAATTTCGTCAAATTTCAACTTTCTATTTTCAAAACGCGGTTTCTACCGCTCACATTCTATCTTCAAAAATCGATTTCTATCTTGATTATCCATTGCGATGCTGCGAAAAAAGAGACAAGTTAGAAACCCTTCTGTCTAGCAACAGCTTCACAAACGTCGACAGCGACGCTACGCCCTGATACTTGGCCTCCAGGTAATTACACTTGCCTTGTGTAGAGCGGACCTCTTGTTCCAGCATTTCAACCTTTAGCTCTCGATCCTCGCGTATAATACATGTAGTCTCCGTTCATTCTCCAGCTCCTTCTTCAGCTACCGTCCAAGCCACACAACCTTAGCTCCCATCCTACCTCCAGACTCCAACAACTCCCGTACCGTATCCATCTTGCGAGTCAACTGTAACCCAACCTCCAGAGACTTATATAGCACACGTCCCCCAGTCTCTTCTCCTCTCCACCTTCTCCACCCACCTCCTCAACCTCCTCATAAACCCCCTCCTTCGTCCCTTTTCTCGGGGACTTGTGTCTCTGCATCTTCTGCTTCTGCGGCGTCTGCTCCCAACTGAGTCTCTCCGCCTCCGTCTCCAGCTCCCACAGCATTCTTCTCCAGCACCTCCAGCTTCCCTGTAGATGGGCCTTGTGTTCTGGGCCCATCTTCTCCTGCATCTGGGAAACGGCGGCTCGGCGTCTGGGCGTCGGCTCCTCCAGATCCAGCGACACGTCGGCGAACTGCAGTCTCCTGGCCGTCTCGAGCCCCCGTGTCCGCTGCGTCCGTCAATCACGTGCGACTATCAAGCCGTTCTCTGATCTTCTGTGGGTCCTGTGGTATGCTCGACGCCGGACTGCGCGCCGCAAACTCAGCTGCGGTTGCTGCTGGTTCAGCTTGTACTGCGCGTCGTCTGTGAGGTAGCACGTCGACGCCGGAGTCCCGAAGAAGCCATTCCACCGAATGACCGTGGCGTTCGAGTACTTCTCTGTCCGGCCAATTTAAACGAATTTCGGTTTTCAGCCTATCAGTCGGTCAATTTTTGGAGCTAAACGCGAAGAAGTAGCTTAAACGAAAGAACAGGTCACGAGTTGTGTGTTGCTATTTTCTTTGGCACTTAACTCAATTGGTATGCTAAATAACTTCGCAAACCTGTGCTGAGTTTGACGGCACAATAACTTTTTTTCGTAATCCGGCTCTAAATTAGCGATATTAGCCCCAAAAAATGGTCAACGCTTTGCGATTCTCCTCATAATAGCACAATCTATGAAACATCCCGCCTGGTCTGAAGAATTGCAGTATTTCAAACGAGGTTTTATTGAGCGTTATGATCATGATTGCTATTTCTGCCCTAACCTAAGTGCGATTTCATCCAATCATGACCAGGTTACTGTCCATTGCCAGTCATTGAGCTGGTCAAATTTTGGCCAATAAAATTCATGTGGCATTTTGTGTAACGAACAAAAACCTAATTCGTATAAATTGGCCGGACAGAGAAGTATAAGAACTTGAATACCGGTATGTGATATTACTAACTTAAATTGCTATTAATAATAGTACGGTAGAATCAAACTACTACTACACCAATGCACGGCGTTATTCACAAAGTCAACACTGAATTCAAACAGTGCGCACTCAAAATCAAAAACCTGTGAGATTTATTACCTTTGCAAATGATACTAACTCTCTGATTTGATCTAAAGACTTGCCATACCTGCAAACGGTCCCCATTCGCAAGCGTCCTTCAAGACACAATGGACTACCACGCGCACCTGGATTGGGTTCCCATGTACTTGGTAGATGATATGATGCCGGAATGGAAATGAAACTGTCAATTTACGCGGTCGCATGCTCCGCTCGTTTCTCGCCATCGCGAAGTGCATTGTCACCAACCAATACTTAATGAAAATGTATACTGATCTGACGATAAATTTATACAGTGCATTTTGATTTCGCACTTTTGAATTCGAGTGCGGCGCGTTTATTAGCAGCCGTGCATTATATCCTGTGTTGTAGATATTAGCAATGGTCTTTATCGACTGGGTTCATCTATAGTGATACCTTGACACATTTTAAACCCCGTTACAGTAGGTACTGGCCATAAGGATCCCGTATAGCCTGTGTAGTACAGACAACGACGGTGAAATCCGTACCCTCACTGAACTGTATCCGCCATACAAAAGTAAACGGGGCATCTCGACAAAAAAATCCGTACCCATCAGTGATTCGCTATTTGTGATTGGTGAAAAAAACATTTTTATCCTATACTTGGACTTCAGGATATCTTGGAATTGCCTTTTCAAAGCTACGCACAACACAGTGCTCTGTGATGCCTTCCCATGCTGTAATGGTGCGCTTGATCGCGCCAAGTCTCTTTGCTGCGCGGTGCGTGTACCATTAATATTTTCTGATAGCCATACGCCTGTCAGCTTCTTCTTGAGTGGACCCATAACTCCAACATCAAGAGGCTGACAGACAGACGTGCTGTTTGGCGGAACAGGGCACACTAGTGCTGAGGTAGCCTCCGCTACCACATTCTGTCCTCCTTCCGATACATGGGAATCGAAGTTATCGAGAAGGAGGACAGAGGAGAATCTATTTCAAATTTAAGCAAACTTTCAATATAAAACTCCCAAACAGTTGCGTCCATCCAGCCATGTTCTTGGACTGTATAAACATGTCCATCTGGATATGTTGGCAACTCATTTGTCTCCACAGTGCCGCCAGGTATTCCTCGCAGAATGAAGAGTATTGGCAGTTTTTCCTAAATCAAATAACGTTACTTAGTTTCAGTATACAGTAAATTAAATGTAAAATAAATGAACGTACCGTCAGCCCGAATGGTGAGCACAGCTGTGAGTCTTCCGGAATTCTTCTGCATATGCTTGACTTTTGCTGATCCACGCCTCCCTTGAGGGCCCATATTTTGTGGGGTGGAGTGTCGAAATAAATGGCCGTTTCGTCGACGTTGTAGATAGCACTATCCGGAAAATGGCTGTATTCGCTCCAAAACTTGATTGCAAATTCTAAATGCGTCTGCTGTAGTACAGCTTCGTTTTTCTTCGAATGTTGTGGCTGCGTTGAAAACCCATGCCTAAACACCATATTATAAAAACAAATATCATTTTGAGCCAGTTTCAATTAGTACAGCGTTCGTATATTTTGGCCACCTGCCAAAACGGTTTTTGTATGTGAGTATTAGCCCATAACGACTGATGATTACCGTGTTCACACAACATGTCTAAAGCACACTTCTCAACTCCATCTAGAGGCTGAGTTATTAGCAAAAGTAGGGGTGTTCGTATACTTTTGGCCCGGAGTGTATGTGCATGGACTTTGTCTTGCCTTTTAGTGCACTAATTCCACCTCACCCCTGCACTAACTCGTGCATGATTACGTACAAATCGTGAAGAATTTTGATTGGTGATTTCAACAACTGGGTTTCGTACACGCGTGGGGCCAGTTAGTCTGCTCCCTCACGCAGACGCCGCGTTCCTTAGAACCGCCGTTCGATCGGCCGACTCGCCTCCATCACCAGGGGATACTCGACTTCGTGGACAACTCGTAGAAGGACGGGAAGATGCTGTTTGCGTCCCTGCAGGGCATGTCGCCGTCGTCGCGCTTAGAAGCCACTCAGTGAGTCGCTCATTCTCTACTATAACCACCCGACCGACTTCTTCGTTAACAAGCTCGAGGTGCCGTGTCACATCAACCAGCCCGTGAACCCTGAACTAGCAGTTGGGCCGACCGGACTCGAAGATTGGCCAAGTGCACCACGAAATGAAGCGAGTGGGGATCCAGGCCAACCAAATTGCAGGGAGGAAGACTGGCAGGTTCCTACCCAATGTCGACGGAGAGGCGCTGCTCAGGTGAGTGAAGCCTGTACTGTATTGTTTACACTTTAATAACCGATGTACTAACGTACACCTACTTCGCACACATCTTGTATTAATAGGTGGGCGTGGACTAAATGCGCTGAGATGACATGAACAAGAACGAGAAGCACTAGCCTCAGATGACCAACGTGCTGACCTCCTACTGGCTGGCACAGTAGCACGACATTAGCCTCCTCAACATAGACGCCCACGTGAACAAGACGCGAGGTTGCAAAGCGGACTACCAACGGTAAGTTGAAAAATAAATCTGGAATGAGATTGAGCTAAACATAAATTTGTCGATTTGATCTTATGATACTTGAGCGAGTGAAGACCATTGTAGATAGTAGATCCACTCGGGATTATACCTGATGGAGAGCGAATCTACCTCACGCGCCAACACAGTGCAACACATTTTTGGGGACGAAGAGGTCAAAGTAACGCTGACCATCAAATTGGGCGAGGCATTACATGACGTCCGAGCAGTCCACAAGCAGCCACATTCAGTGAGTTTGCAATCTACAGAAGGCTACGCCGTCTTACATGCAAAAGTGGACGCGATCGTAAGTGCTCAAGAAGGAATTTCGTGGTCCGAGAAGGATATTTACCTCAAACCAGGTACCAACACGAAACAAAGGGAGTTCATCAAGCTCACTGCTGAATCATTCGCTGCCCAAGTTATGCAATCCTGGCGGAATGCTCAGCGTAGAAACGTCTCGCTGGCAGATTTCAGTCTAATGGTTTTCGTGTACGCTGTGAAGGTACTGCTGTCATATTTATCGGAGCTGTGGATTTATACTAATGTTACGCTTTTGCATTATTGATAGATCCACAACTCAATTCGACGGGCAACAGTTGCACGGGTTAATGAAGCATCGACTCGGATTGTACAGCACTTAGCTGATACTAACCAATCTCCGCTAGCGCCGAACAGTTTGGCTCTACGCTACTTTGCAACACAACATGCGCGTGAGCCAGATGGAACCCAGCCTACAATCCCGGAGCATGCAACATATCGACAACTCTGCAGTGCTGACGAAGCTCGCTGTGAGATGGCGCACGAGCAGCAAGCAGAGCATCGACGGCTGGATCGTCGGTTTAGAACCGTGAGAATACTCATCAACGAAAGTGAGGTAAATATTTCGGTTTCGCTAGATGATCTCCGAGACATTCTCGGTTTACCTGACTGCGATCTTAGGCGCCCACACAACTCCGACATACCTGTTAATCTACCAGCTCAAAATATGGAGGATGAAGACCATCAGTTGTAGTATTAATTAGTTGGAGTGGAGGTCGCTACATTAATATCTATTGCCAACGAGTCGAGAGCATACCCGCAATGCTTATAAATACCACGTGTTCCATCTTTCGTGCGCGTACAAGCGTACATCGCCAAGTCTAATACCTCCTCTGGAGCGAATCCGAACGCCGTGTTTGCATTCTTTGGATCCAACGCTTCAGCAGTGAAAACCCGACTTCAATCGGATTGAGTTGGGGCAATATGGTGGCAGAAAGAAAATTAAAGCACCAACACTGTGCACCGCTTCCTCTAATTCCTTGTACATATGGATTTTTGCATTATCCAGTACAAGGATAGAGCGAGGAAGTGGCCACGGATTCAGGAACGGCAAAATTTTGTCGTGGAAGGTCTGGTAAAATACATGCCGCGTAAATGTTCCTGTTGTGCACCCCCACGATAAAAACCGTCCGTTGACATCGCCGCCAGAACGGAGACCCGCTCACCGCGTACAAAAGGAAGCGTGACGATTGCAGGCGTGTTTCGCTTCGACCATGCGTATCGACGCACACCATCTCTACTATCCTTGGCGGTTTCGTCTAAGAAAATCATTTGCTCGGGCATGGAGTAGAAAGGCTTCAGCTTGTCGATATAGTCTTGAACCTGATCTGCTGTAGCCTCCCGCGCACGCCGCGTCAGCACTTTCCTGGACTGCCCCATATCAAACCGAAGGGCTCTGCAAATGGTAGATGTTGACGTCTTGATATTTCCAAACTTGTTACGAAGTGTATCTTGGAGCTCTTGGAGATAAAAGCACGGGTGGTCCTCCACGTACTTGATCACGAACGCACAGACCGATGCTGGCCAGCGCGATGCCCGCTTCTCGCGTTGGGCGCCGGTTACCATGCCGAACTTTTGAACAAAGCGATTCCAACGCTTGATGGAGCGTACCGATGCACCGAGGACATGTGCATTCTGCAACATCTCGATGTTGTAGACGAAAAACAGCACGACTGCGCGCCAGCGTAGGTCCTTTGAGTACGTCATGCTGCAAGACTTAAACGGAAAATGACACTTTTGAATAGTGCCAAAGCCAGCCGATCTCGTATTCATTGGCCACGAGCTGTCTTTCTTACCTAGGATTTCTATTAAGATCAGTAATATAACTCGTGCAAGGATTATCTTTATTCGTATTGGTGTACTATTTGTACTTCTCATGAGGCACACAAATCGCGTTGCTATTATAAGTGCCAAAAACTGCAAAGCACAATACATGTAATAGGCACAGTTCTTCGATTAAAAGTATATGTGACCACACCATTCATCGCTTAAGTACGATTACAATTTTCCTTCTCATTCCAGAAAAGATGGTCAAGCTCTTTTGTGCTGTCGTTGGAGCGACTGGGAGTGCGTTTCCTGTGGACATCGATGTGGGGAGTCGGTGGGAGACCTGAAGAAGGCGATCAAGGACGAGAGCGAGGACATCACCATTCCTGCGAAGAACCTGCAGCTCTTCCTGGCGAAGTAGGGAACCGAGTGGCTGAAGACTGAGAGTGAGGACGTGAAGGAGCTGAAGAAGGGCAGGAAAACGGCTACCGTCAAAGCGCTAACGAATGAAGACGAAGAGCTACAGGGGAGTCCGGCCTTCAGAAAGTATTGACGGGTATGGAGCAGCCATCCACCGACCAGATTCACGTGCTGGTGGTGGTTCTGGAGCAAGCACAAGTACTGGAGGGGTTGTGGGAGTCGCATACCAGTGTTCTTGGTCAACGATCTGCGTTGATGAGCGTCGCTCAACAAGATCAACCATTCCCCAAGAGACCGAAATTCCAGAAATACGTTGCATTCACTGGGCCAGTGACCGAAAGTGACTTCTCCGTCCCTTTGAGCACTATCCCTGCCTTTCAACGGATTAAAGAAGGCTTCTCTAGCAGCGACTGCTCACTCTATCTGTTGTATGGTCCGCGTCAATTTGGGAAAACCACAATTGCAAATGGCATCCAGGAATGGCAGCTTACTAGCCGCTCGGACATCATTTGCGTGTATTTCGAGCTGGGTGCGGTGTTTGCGGCCGACGAGACCAAATTCTGGAATCACTTGGGGATATTGGTCGACAATGAAAGCGATTGCCGCGATTTCAATTCTTTGATGACTTTAGTTGCAAGGTGCGCAGGTAACGGGAACAAGAAGGTCTGTCTGATCCTGGATGAAATGGATTGTCTGTTCTCCAACCCTGATTTGTTGTCCACATTTCTGCAAGTTATTCGAATGTGGAAAGCACAATCGGACAAGTTCTTTCTGGGATTTCTTGGGGTTGGAACCTACGACTTGGTGAATACCTACCAGGTATTTCGGGGATCTTCAAGCCCTTTCAACGTGTCTCAGTTGATTAAGGTCGAGCCATTTACACAATCCCAGATGGCCATGTTTTTCAGCCTGTTCAAGGAACTTTATCGATTTCCATTATCGCTTCAGGAGGGGATCAAGATGTTCTCTGGTGGTGCCCCGGTGTGTTGGGGTCACTTGTTAGATTCACGATCGATGAACAAAAATGGGAGCTTGAGCTGGGTCAATGGGAGGAGTGGTTCTTCAGGGATCCCTATTACGCTTACTTGCAGATGTTCAATCGCACCTATGCTCGTATTCAACAAGATTTACAGAAGTTGAACGACGAAGAGTGGTGGTTACTCAAACAAATACTTGGAAATAATGAGGATTTAACGGCCAGGAACACAAATGCTCATCTCTTACTGCGAATGGGAGTTGTGTCCGAGCGGCGAGTTGACATCGGGCAGAGCAGGGTTAAATTTATGCTGGTCATCGTCTCTCCGATGATGAAGCGAGTGTGCCTTGAAGCGCTTCCTGCTCGAGAAATTTGTAAAGCTGTGGCTGCTGAGGATCCTGTCCAGCTCTTATGTGCTGCACTCGCCTATGTGGACCCGAACACCATTGCACATTTGCTCGTACAGAATCGCAGTTCTCCAAGCGAAGCCGTTTTTCATTTCGAAGTGTATGCAGCGATTCGTGATATTCTCAAGAAGACACACCGAACGAAACAGGTTTTTCCTGAAGTTAGAACCGCAGATATCAAAACCAGAGCAGACATTCTTATCATCAACGGAGACAAGCTCGCGGCGTACGAGCTGAAGGTAAACCAATTACTTGAAAAAGTGAAATTAACGTGGCGGCGGCACAAGCAAATGGATACAAAAGACAGTTCGGCGTTCAACGTATGCTCGTCGTGAACTTTGTTCCAGCTGCGTACAAGTTCGACAACGTTTATCGAGTGGAAACCTGCCCTACTGTTGAAATTGTTCACGTAAAATTTTCTGGATCGTTCGATGATTTCAACATCTTTTATCTGCCAGAGGAGGATATTCCTCAAGGAGAAAAGGACAAGTACTTTGGAATTTTGCAGTCTCCGCAATTGAGACAAGTCAAGCGCATCGATGTCAGCTGTCTGACGAGGTTGCTGAGGAAGCCCTCTTTCATCATGGATAGTGTTCAGTTTGACGATGAGATGGAAAATGTGACGAGGTGAATCGAATCATGGGAGGATGAGTGTTGGAGTGATGGAGGAACAGGATCGCGTGAAAGCGATTAAACAAGAACTCTGTCACCAAGTAGGATTGTAGTGCAAATCGAAGTTGCGTTTAAGATCACAATGGGTTGTTTGGTCCCGCGGGCTCCAGTCCCGAAATGCAGCGACGCTAACCTTGGTGTCGTTGCAGCCCATCCTTTCGGAGGCCTTGTACCTCGTCGAGTGCAACTGAATACGACAATGGCGACATGGTACCTGTACAACCGCAGCTGGTCCCTTCATATGCCACACCGGTCACTCACAGTAGTGTGGGCACGAATAGACATCCAAAGCTCGCGAGCATGTCCGACCCTCCTTCAGCTCGAGCGCAGCAGATCTCGCAGCCACACGTTGTTTCTTGACCAGGAAGAGGTGCAGCTTATCCGTGCCATTCAAACTGATTGTCTTCTTTTCCTTGATCGCCTTCTTCAGGAGCGCCACCGTCCGAGTTTCGTCGACGTTGATAGTGATCCCGCTCCCTTTTCCGATGATGATACAGTCATACCATATGTATATCTTTGACGCGGCATACCGGTATATGAATTGCGTCGCTGGTGGTGTGTGTCACTGGTGTTGACTGTTGCTGCCGGCAGTTGTAGCAGTAGGTAGAACTCACTCTGACGTCAACAAGATGATGAAAGTTGGGGAGTCGCGGTCGATTAAGACTGGAAAGCAACAACATGATTCACCCCCACGCTTGAGGCACGCCCACGTGCTGGTGGGTTTCACATGCGGATAAGATGCGGCGTTTGAAGTGAGATTGCCCATGTACGGGATACTGGAGCTTGTCGTGGCTGTTAGTTAACCAAAGCTTCCATTCTCTCCCTGGTAGCAACACTTGTTCCAGGATTGGAGCATACCTGCCCGGTAGTACATACTGTGCGTCTCGGGTCCGCGTACGTGCTCCATACCGTGTACGTGATGTTCTCCTCTTCCATGATTTTGATCTGAAAGACCCCGCGCGACCGTCGGATTCCTTGACGGTGTAGTTTACACCATCAGGCATTTCCAATGCCGTCCACATGTGATCGCGACCGGCCGAGAAATTCCGACCGGGGACATTAAATTCGTCGCTCATAACGAGGTCTCACATCGCTCCGCGCGATGAAGTGGTGGTGTGCGCGGATTCTGGAGTGTCCGAGTCGATCCACGGACTGAGTCCCGAGCGAGTCGAGTGAAGTGAATCCGCACGTTCGGCCGTCGTGGTCCTCGCGACGAACGCGAACGCCGCGGCCAAATTTTGGTCGAGGTTCACTGGACACATCGAGCAACATTTCGATGGCAGAGCCGATGGTTCTTGTCATTGCGCACTGTGAATCAACAACAGCATCAAGTTGAAGAGGGATCACAGGTTTTGTTGGGCCCAATGGCAACGAGGTGCATATGCACTCGTCTAGGAATTTGCGAAGGCACTTGCGCTAAGTTTAGGGGACACAATTGTTTCAAACGAACTCGCACCCCATGGTCGATAGGACGATCGTCATCACCGAAAATCACACCGTTTGGAATACAGGTTAGCACTAATACATGTCGTCGCGAACTCCACCAAAGACTTTTTGATGGCTACATGAGTTACCTTTTGACATCACGTGAAGAGCTCACAACAATCGTGGACGCTCGATTCGCAAGGAAACGTCATAGTCATTGCACTGCGAATGGAATCCCCCATCACTGTCGCCGTTGTTTGAACACGTCAGCACCACAATGGAAGAGCGATCGCACCCGCCGAAGCCACGATTTGCGCATGGATATCAGCAACCGCAAGTACGAGCTGTGGCATCGTACTGGGAGCGATTCATATTTACAGCACTGCCGGAATGGACCAACTCCTAAGACTTCACGTCGTCGACGCGGCCTCGCGAATGCTTTCACAATGCCATCCGAAGCAGTTAACGGCACCTCCGATTTCACGACGAGTGAATCTGCTGCAGAACCCTGCGCAATCGAACACTGCTGGACTTGTCGTGTTTGAGAGAGTTCTCGCCGTTCCGATCAAAGCCAATGACTGAGCGGAACCTTTCACAGTTATCCATCAGCTCCGCTTACAACATGCACACGGAGCAGCTTCACCTCCAGCGACTTGGACCCTCCAAAACCACTCAAAATACTACGAAGGACAGCAATGATCGTCGGCCATCGCCTGTAGAGAAAAAGAGCACCGAACTTGTTGGTCTTCGCTCTCGAATCGCACATGCCCATCGGAAGCTTATGTTCGCACCCATAAGCAAAGGTGATGACTTGAGGCAAACGCCTAGTACGTTCACTGCATTCCCACCACCAGGCAAAATCTGTCCCCGGTCTCGGCAGAAGCAACACCACAAACCGAAGTCTCGACCACCGCAACGCCCACGAACGGAACCAACTTCGACGATGCTGTCTGTGGCGGAGCAGCACGGGTTTCTCCAGGAACTGGATCTAGCTGCACTGATGACTGCGACGGGCTATTCACGAGCTGATTGTTCGCGCGGTGGGATCGCCATAAAGCGCCTTGCTCCATGGCGAAGAACTCTCATGGTGTCGACAAGGAGACACTACGCCACGGCGTACCTCAGTTGTCGGTGGAAGACCAGTTCTTCGTTGACCGTGCCTTCGACGTTCTGGACTCTGACAGCTCTGGGGCACTGGATTGGCCCGAGTTTATCGCAGCACTGTGCGCTGACGCTTCTCGCCGTAAAAACTTCCTCTTCCACGCGTATGGTCAAAAGGATAGCACAGTGGAAATGACTTGGTTTCAGTATTGACGAAGTTGAACATGAAAAGGGCAACTTTAGTGCCGGTACGGCAACCTTTATTACCTCGATGCATCTCTTCTTCATCGACAAAACGATTTTCTCAAGATATTTCGCTGGCGTATGCCTCCATAGGAGCTTGCTCGCTCGAATTAGGTCCTCCTTCATCAAATACTGCCTGCCACCTGCATACATCTTGCAAGCTAAATAGTCCCCGTGTTTACTATAGTATTACCGTAGGATTCCAGTAGGAAGGCGAGTCTCGTATCGAAGGCAGCCCTCGAGCACGTTACTGCGGTGGTTTTTCAACTTGCACCCGATCCCTGTCCAGCTATAGCACTCTCTCGAGCCCAGTATGCGGCACCGGAAGCCCTAAGGCGCGCGTGGTGTCGTCGGCCGTCGCTGCAAGATGCAAGGTGACTATGGAAGCGCTTCCCGATAATGTAGCCCTTTAGTCATCCATACTGAAACCAAGTCATTTACACTGTGATATCCTTTTGACCAAGGCCCAGACCCTTGTATTAAAAGTCTTTCAATATTGCTCGGATCGTCACCAAAAATTACAGACTATATCCACTCGAAAAGCACAACTCGCACGATTGGCCAAAATAATCACGGATTGATGGGATGTGCTACCGTATAACCTGTGTAGTATCCGATAGAATGTTATATCCGACAAGCCGTATTAGCCAATCAGATGACTGCAATTTGGACACCACCGGATCGTTGTCATTTCCGACAGCTCCAAAATTGGTGGCCAAGGATCGATAAAAGTTAGGCACCAGACCACTAAAGCGCAGTCACTTCCCAACTCTTCATAGGCCGCGCACGAGCAAGTAAAGATGGAGGCCGCCGCGCTCGGCAGTACAAGCGCTTTACGCCGACGAATGAGTTTCGACTCCATGTCATTCACCATTCTGATTCTGACGGAGTGTCCTCTGCACTCGCCAAGTTCTACCCTGAGGCCAAAGGCACCTCGCTTGAGACTAAGCGCAAGAGCATCTACCTGTGGCAGAAACGCCGCGATACCATCGAGAAGGCCGGGAAGAGCAGCTCGTCCAGCGTGCAGCGCAAGCTCAGACCTGCAGGAAGTGGCACTGTGCTGTCGTCTGAGACGGAGTCTCAGCTTCTTCGCTGGGTCAACGCCTACCGCGCCGATGGGGCGCCAGTTTCGGCTCTTATGCTCCAGCTCAAGGCCCAGGAGTATGCGGCAGCAGCTGGTATACCGCGCGGCGTTTTCACCGGCACATGGGCTTGGCGGGCTGGATTCGTGCGCCGCCATGCGCTGCGGTTCCGTGCGCGTACGCGCCAAGGACAGAAGAGTCCCGTAGACGGCGAGGCTGCTGTTCTTGCTTTTAATACCAGGATGCGCGCAGTCATGCACCTCCTAGGTGTTGATGTCGCCTACAACGCCGACCAAACGCCCGTTGTCTTCGAGTACGTGCCGCGCACGACGCTCAACAAGCGCGGAGCACGTACGGTGAGGGTTCGTACATGTGGCAAGGACAAGGAGAGGATGACGTGCATGTTGCTTGGGTCCTCTTTCGGCGAGAAGCGGACGCCGTTTTTGATACTGAAGGGCCGCCCATCCAAGGTCGCGGCGACGCAAGCCGATAACGTGGAGCTGAGACACGGCTTCGGCAAGTATCTTTGGAAGCAGATCGAGATCCTCCAGGACAGACATGGCGTCCAGATCTACGTTAATAGCACGGGTTGGTGGAACACGTCGCTGACTCTCATTTGGCTGGCGTATCATTTCGGTGGACGCATCCAACAGCCTGTCTTTCTACTCCTCGACGACTTCTCTGCACATTGGACGCCGGAGGTGCGCACCCGCGCTCACGACCTCAACATCCACTTGCTGGACGCACACAGGCGTCTGCCAGCCGGCGGACATTGCTTGGAACCGCCCGCTAAAGCAGCGTCTGCGCCAGCGCTGGGTAAGCTGGCTGATGACCAAGCTGGCTGGGAGGGAGAGCAGCAAGGTCAAGGCGCCGTCCAGGAATGACGTGGTTGACTGGGTTGCCAGTGCGTGGGAGGGGCTGTCCGCTTCGACGATCTCGAACGGGTTTAACGGCATACTTGCCGTGCCACCTGTCGACCCAATGTTCGAGGCCTCGTCCAATGCTCTTGCTGAGGAACTAGAGCGTTTGCAGCTCCTTGATCCTGATGTTGGTGAGGTCGCTGATGAAGAAGACGTAGTAGATATGATGACTAGAGGAGAAGTAAGCGTCTAATGCAAGTGTTGGACTTTGTTCGAATCGTTCCCCGCGCTGGGAGGGTTCTCTGGGTAACCCCCTCCTGAATCTTATGGCAGCATTCGCGAGTGCGATTTCGGTGGTTTTGAGCAAAACGTCTGCTTTTCCACAGGGATTGTGAATTATCATTTTTAAGGGGCCGAACCCAAAAGTCAGAAGGGTGTCGGATACAGACAACGACGGTGAAATCCGTACCCCCATAAAAATCCGCACCCCTGCAGTGGGACGGACCAAGGCAAGTAAAAAAACAAAAACGAGGCAGCAAATTTTAAACATATTTATCCAATCAGTGTGTTAGAAAATTACTGGTCCGCACGGAGTTATCTCCCTCACCCTTTGCATTTCCCTTTGTGTAGGGAGCCGCCATGGCTCCCCAAGCATCTTACTCCGTCAAGCAAAAGCGTGAAGCTTTAGACAGCATCAGTCGTACTGGCTGCAAGCCAACGGCTCGAAAGCTCGGTATCCCGTTATCTACGTTGCATGATTGGCGGAGACAAGAGCAGGAATTATTCAGCTTCAAGGGGGCACAGACAAGCAAGACGCTAAAAGAACAGGGGGCTAAGGGCATCATAACATTCGGACACGACATGGTGACCTACATGAAGGATCTGCGTCGCGAAGAAGAGGTACTGCAAACATTATGGTCTGAATGTTTGCAAATTCAATTGACTTCTTTTTGTAAAGTATTTGTGTACAGGAAATATGATTGAATATATAAAACAAGAGCATCCCACTTGGCTAGAGGCGTATTTAGCGACGAAGTCAAGTGACGAAAGGCGTGTAAACGCATTGATGCGCTTGTACCAGAGGTTTACAAGCCGGTAAGAAAACTATCTTTTCTAATATTGAGCTACTTGTTTTGAAAAGTATATTATTAACTTATCTTTTGATATTTCAACATTTTGTTTTTTTATAATATGGTGTTTAGGCATGGGTTTTCAACGTAGCCACAACATTCGAAGAAAAACGAAGCTGTACTACAGCAGACGCATTTAGAATTTGCAATCAAGTTTTGGAGCGAATACAGCCATTTTCCGGATAGTGCTATCTACAACGTCGACGAAACGGCCATTTATTTCGACACTCCACCCCACAAAATATGGGCCCTCAAGGGAGGCGTGGATCAGCAAAAGTCAAGCATATGCAGAAGAATTCCGGAAGACTCACAGCTGTGCTCACCATTCGGGCTGACGGTACGTTCATTTATTTTACATTTAATTTACTGTATACTGAAACTAAGTAACGTTATTTGATTTAGGAAAAAACTGCCAATACTCTTCATTCTGCGAGGAATACCTGGCGGCACTGTGGAGACAAATGAGTTGCCAACATATCCAGATGGACATGTTTATACAGTCCAAGAACATGGCTGGATGGACGCAACTGTTTGGGAGTTTTATATTGAAAGTTTGCTTAAATTTGAAATAGATTCTCCCTCTGTCCTCCTTCTCGATAACTTCGATTCCCATGTATCGGAAGGAGGACAGAATGTGGTAGCGGAGGCTACCTCAGCACTAATGTGCCCTGTTCCGCCAAACAGCACGTCTGTCTGTCAGCCTCTTGATGTTGGAGTTATGGGTCCACTCAAGAAGAAGCTGACAGGCGTATGGCTATCAGAAAAGATTAATGGTACACGCACCGCGCAGCAAAGAGACTTGGCGCGATCAAGCGCACCATTACAGCATGGGAAGGCATCACAGAGCACTGTGTTGTGCGTAGCTTTGAAAAGGCAATTCCAAGATATCCTGAAGTCCAAGTATAGGATAAAAAATGTTTTTTTCACCAATCACAAATAGCGAATCACTGATGGGTACGGATTTTTTGTCGAGATGCCCCGTTTACTTTTGTATGGCGGATACAGTTCAGTGAGGGTACGGATTTCACCGTCGTTGTCTGTACTACACAGGCTATACGGGATCCTTATGGCCAGTACCTACTGTAACGGGGTTTAAAATGTGTCAAGGTATCACTTTAGATGAACCCAGTCGATAAAGACCATTGCTAATATCTACAACACAGGATATAATGCACGGCTGCTAATAAACGCGCCGCAGGAGCGGCTGAGGAAACAGCAACGTGAGGAGCAGGGAGCGGCGTGTGCGCGGACATCGACCCGAAGCCTTTTAGTATGCAATATTTGGCGCTGAACAAGTATGATAGTGGATGCTTTTCATTAACAAATGTATTGAAAAATCCCCATCGAGCATTAATTTGACAAGTATTAATTAAGCGCCATAGTTAAGCCTGAATACCGAGTCGGTGGATCGATAAGTGATTAAGTACACCAGGATATTAGACAACAGAGGTATTAAGTTGGCTAGTGCTACATTGACCTTCACCGAACCTTCAGCAAGGTACTGCTTGCGCTCAGTCATATCGACAAGAGCATGTATTACATGTACACTATTAAAGCCAGAGAGATGTCCGTGAAGACGGCCGACCTCAAGTCAAGTGGGTAGCGATTGTATATGACAGAGCAAGCTACTGTACCTTACGCATCTCTGCCCTACGTATTTTGCCGTGGGCTACTACTAAAACAAACTAGTTCTACGTCGTAGTTGACCATCGTTTGCTTCACTTTACATATTTGTTGGGTCCGAAGGCCTGAAAAAACCTTCGTTTCCACGTCGGGTGTACATCGTGCCAACAGGACTTCATCCACCTACTTTTTCTGGAAGTACCGGTATATTGGTAGAGTGCCAATATCTAATCTTCGCACCCGCCTCCTCACGTTCAACTCATGCTGGAGCCGCCGATGCCGAACTGCCGCTTAAACGCCGATATGATTCCAGGGTCGGGCGGGTCGTTTGCAACCGCCCGACCCTGGAATCCTATAGTTTGAAACGAGAGATGTAGTTGGGCGGTAGTTAAATGACAATTACGACTTGAGCTGCAGGTTTCCCAGGACAATGTTGCGTAGGAGGGCAATATTGCACCGTTGTTGATGCATGTCAAGCTCGCGCAGCCACTCCTGAAACAACACACCAGTCATCCACGTCTTCTTATAAACCAGAGATCAACACTGGTCTTCTGGTTGTGGTGCTCCCTCTACTACCTAGCAATCCTGTTATACCTAATAGGAAGTGCGTCCACGGGAGGTATTAAGTTGTCCAGGGTTCTCTGTATACAATTTGGCAGGGTGTTAAAGTCATATCAGTGATATGATATCACACCGTGTGCTATCCCACTGTACTGTACCGTATACGTATGTGACCACACCCTTAAGTACGATTACAAAATTTCTCCTTTCATTTTTTCTCATTCCAGAATCCGCCGCGTGAAGATAAGATGGTGAAGCTCTTTTGTGCTGTCGTTGGAGCGACGGGAAGCGCGTTCTCCATGGACATCGACGAGGGTGTGGATCACTTGAAGAAGGCGATCAAGGGAGAACTCAGCAACGATCACATGCGATGCCAAGGACCTGCAGCTCTTCCTGGCGAAGAAGGGCGACGCGTGGCTGAAGACCGAGATGAGGATGTGAAGGAGCTGAAGAAGGGCAGGAAAACGGCTACCGTCAAAGCGCTAACGAATGAAGACGAAGAGCTACAGGGAGTCCGGCCTTCAGAAAGTATTGGCGGGTATGCCGCAGCCATCCACTGACCAAATCCACGTGCTGGTGGTGGTTCCGGAAAGTTCAGCGAAAGAAGCTACGGCCGCGTTGACGCCGGTGATTATTGACCAAGTGGAGATGGCAATGAATAAGGTTCTGAAGGAGCGGGATGAGAAGATGCTATCGATTTCCATATCAACATGCACACGCTCGAAAGAAGGGAACGTGATGACAACATTGGGTTACAAGTACTCGACCATTGATGTCGCGGAAGACATAGATGGCTCGATTCATCCTTACGCATGGCACGAAAACGTAGCTGAGGACCACTTAGAGCAACGGACGGGGTACATGCAGTACTTTCGAGACAACCTTCCGGGTGTCTTGAATCAAGACGATAGCAGAACAACTCCTTCAAGATCTTCCCCAAGACTGAAGCCCAAGTATTATCTGAAGGACTCAGCGCAGGTGAAGAACTTGCTCGACTGCGATGTTTCAAGCAGTTTGCCCTTCAAAGTGAAGGGGACGACGGATATGATGATTATCGACGAAGCGGCAAACTCCATGGATGAAGTTTTTGCTGGTCTTCACTTTGTGATCGAACTCAAGAAGGAACAGTGTGGTGTCAAAGAACGATGCCAAATACTGCTTGAGTTGGTTGCGGCGGACTTGAAAAGTGAAAACCGTTGTGCTCCTGTGGGATTGCTCACCAACTTGAACAACTACTGGTATTTTCTGTGGTTCACGCCAGGCAGAGAAATCGCGAGATTGACGCTCAGGTGTCCAGCTAACGGATTCCAAATGATGAAAGAACTTCTGAAGGAGACAAATAGGGTTGCATCAACTGGAGTGTTTCCCATGCGGATTCCTTTCTTGCGTGTACCTCTTCCGAAGCGTCAGAAGTTGCTCAAAGCTGCACCTGCAGGCGATGATGCCGCAACAGAAATGCTGGAGAGATACGAGTTGATGTCTGATGAGCTCAGTCCGGAGTTCTTGCTGGCGAGGAGGATGGAATACGAATTTCGAATGGTTCGTGAAATGCCGATTCACAGTGGAATGTACTCCTAATGGTTTAGATAAGAAGCCGAGTCTGGACCAAATCAAGTTATCCAGAAGCTCACTGCAGACGCTGCCACTGCTTTACTAGTTATCTTAAGGTGAAGAAGACTCAAAATTCGAAGCAGTGATAAATGAATATCCTTATTAAGCACACATGCCTGGAATCGTTAGATTCAATATTACCGGTAGTAAAACAATTCAGCTCAACGTAACTTGCTACTTTTGCTCCTTAATTATTGTTTATCCTAACAAATGTAAAGTTTATAGTATATAAAGATGGCGTACTCATCCGATAAATATCAACTTAACAAGGAGCGTATCAAAGCCGCTCAAAAGCGCTACTGTCTCAATACGAGAGAAACACGTATCGATAAGCAGCGAGAGTACGATGAGAAGCACCGCGATCAAATTAATGCTCAAAAGCGAAAGTTGTACGCGGTAAAAAAAATCGAACTTAAGCAAAGTGAAACCGAAAATACCAGCGAAACCTAACTTAGCTAATTAATTAAAAAAATCGAAAATAGAAAGTCGATACTGAGATAGACCGCACCTAAATCACTTTTAGGAGTTGATGATAGCTACATTCAATTTCTATTTGGATGCGATACAGTATCAGAGATCTCTAAGGTGGATTTAGCGCGCAATTTACTTCCTCGATCGACTGTTGGATTTGGTAAGCACAAGACCAAATCGTTCGAATGGGTCAAGGCCAACGATAAAAATATTATCATTGGCTCCAAAGTCTTGACAAGGCTTTTACCACGTATCTCTAAATTAATTTTTTCAGATTTTTCTTGAGGTCTAACATATAAAGACGATCCTGAGCGAAAAAAGTATAACTATAACGACGACCCCACGAGGGGAAAATGTAACCACCGATAATATATAGCAAGTGTGTTTGCCTACGAACTTGAGGGATTAAATAGATTAAATATCCGAGCTATTAAATTGGGGAGCAGCTACCGAGTCAAGGTTCGTGGTAGAACCGGTAAGATGGTATATGTTAGCAACATTTCCAACCGTAAGAATCAGGAACTCGTAGCTAAGCAATATAAGGTCTCTACGGATCAACTCAAAAGCACATGTCGGCTAACTACAAAGCTGACCCTAAGTACCGTTTCTACAACAACAAAAATGGAGTCTCATCTATATGAGAGTATCCAGGCCTCAGAGTTCTATGACAAGCTTGAGAACGTTCTCGCAAGCCAGAAGAATGATTTCAAGGTCAATATCGCTCTAGGATATGATCTAATCAGCAAGACGGATGATAGTTTTAGTCAATATTGGCATCCACACATTGCTAACACGTCTGTATTCGAAAGACCGGTTGCCATCAACAGCAAGGCAGACATTCGTAAGAAGGTCATTTCCGAGATTCGATCAATGGAGTTAGTCGACAAGCTCAACTACCCATCGAGTGGATATTAGCTTAAGGCGATAACAGGATTTAAGATTTTCATTTACCATCGCGAGCATGCCCTTGGAGATAGCGAGGTTGTCATCCCCAAGATCATCCGCGATAACAAGCGTGTTATCAACTTCCCGAAAACGAACAACAAATGCGTTTTCCACTGCATTGCTTACCACACCCAGTCTGGTACTAAGAAAGATCCACGGCTCATTCAGGCTCTGGTGAAGGCGGCGTTCAAGCGCTACTGTTCTTTCAAGGGTATTATTTATACACTGAGTCTGTTCCGTAATTTCAAGCCGATCGATCTTCTACAGCTTGATGAGGTGGAGGAATGCTTCCAACTGAGCATAAATGTACATTCGATGAATGTGGCTTCTGGGAAGGTTGAATGCATTCGCCCATCGGACAAGGTGTATGAGGCGATAAAATTCTCTCCCTCGAGAATCACGCTCTCTACATCACCAACCTGGACATGCTCCAGAGTGAATACCAGTGTTCGAAGTGTGAGATGATTTTCATTAGCCATGACAAGCATAACAACCACACAAAAACAGTGTGAGCTCGTAAAAATCGAGAGCGTCCCAGTTCAACCAACTATCAACAAGCCAGTTCAGAACACTATTAAATGATTGCTCACGAAGTACTCGATCAAGGCTATGGACCAGTATCTTGACCATTTCATCGTTTATGATGTCGAGGCCATTCTTAAGCCGACTGTGGTACAACATGGATCAACATGGATAGAGCACTGTCTTCACAAACGAGCACATTACGGTATCAGTTTCGGTAGCGGATAGCTTAACAGAGGAGGTGCGTTGCTTTGTAGATGACGTCCGAAGGCCTTGCTTACGGATATGTTCAAATATAAATGGCGATGTGGGCTCGAAGATCCAGCAATACAACGTATCCAAGTTTGAGTCGCTCCTCCGTAAGATCATCAACGCCCACAGATTACCAGGTATGGAGATTCCTGGAGTCGATTTAGGTAAAACTTACACTATGGACGACGTAGATAGGTGGATTCGGGAAGCCAAATATTCCACCTTCTTCGATTTCCACAGCATCATTGGTTTTGGTAAGCACAGGACGGATTATGGTAAAATCAAGCAACAGCTCGATCAAGTAACGGTATTTGGCTTCAACAGCAGCCGCTACGATATCAACCTCATCATGAACGATATGGTTGCTGTTATCGGCACCAGAAACATCAACTCTGTTATCAAGAAGCCTTGCTACATGTGCATCGCCACCGATGATTTGAAAATGCTTGATATTACTAACTACGTCCCGGCTGGTACAAGCTATGACAAGTACCTTACTACATATCTCGGTGGATGCAAGTGTGATGACAAGATTCGTTGTCTCTGTGGTCTGGGTAAGGGGCTATTTCCGTACGAGTATATCAAAGCTTTCGACGTGCTCAGCGAAATCAAAATCCCTCCCAAATCAGCATTCGATAGTGCGCTTCGTGGCACCAGCATCAGTAATTCTGACTACGAGCGAGTAAAGTTCGTGTGGAAGCACTATGAGATGAAGTCTATCAAAGACTTACTCATTTGGTACAATAATCTCGATGTAGTTCCATTCATCAAGGCTATCAAGGCCCAGCGTGAGCTGTTCTAGGGGTTCGAGCTGGACATGTTTGCCGATGATGTATCCCTTCCACGACTGAGTGAGAAGGTCATGTACCAGACGTGCTTCAACAACCTCAAAAGAGAGCAGGGAGCCAGCAAAAGCATTCAGATTTCCTACTAAGCGCATGGGTGGATACAGAAACCAGGATGCGGATGCTGGTCGCGATGACGACATGACTGTCGAGCATTCGAATGATCTACTCAAGCGGCAAAAGTACTTATGCGGTCTTTGCTACTGTCAACTGACCATAGATACAGCATCATCCGACCGTGTCAATAACAAGCTAGGTCATATTGATGGAAACTGCATCGAATGCAATGTCGCGAGGACATGTCGCTCAGCGGGTTCCGATACAAAAGCTACTTGACTTCAACTCGGATAGACTGGTCTATAGCATTGATAAGGAGGAATCGGAGATTTATGGTAAGATGAAAGCCAACATTGCTGTAGGACCATCAATCATTTTCAACCGCTACGCTAAGCGTAACGAAACCAAGATTCTAGATGACAAGATGTGCAAAAAGATCATCGGCTTCGATGCTACCGCTCTGTACCTATGGGCACTTGGTAATGATATGCCATGCGGGAGACTGACCACCATCGAGGCTTATGATGGAATCATCGACGATATCAAGAACGACAAGATATTTGGCTTCCTTGAGTGTGATATTCGGACGCCAGAGCACTTGAAGGGGTATTTCAGCGAGATGACCCCCATTTTCAAGAATACGGTCATCGATTGTGAAGATCAGGGCATCATTGGTGCTCACATGTACGAATACAACCAGGCTCTAGAATCAGGTCGTGCAAATCCTTCCCGCAAGCTAATTGGTAGCTACTTTGGAGAGAAGATTCTCATTTACGCTCCTTTGCTCAAGTGGTACCTTTCCCACGGTATGGAGATCACCAAGACCTACAGCTTCATCAATGCTAGCTCTCACAAAGCATTCTCCCCATTTATGGATGCTGTGTCGAACGCACGACGGGAGGGTGATGCTGATAAGTCTAAAGCCATGATTGCAGAAATGATGAAACTGGTGGGCAACAGTGCTTTCGGTCGATCTGGCATGGATATGACTAAGCGCAAGGAGATCAAGTACGAGTCAGACGATGCCATAATCAAATCACGTATCGAACACTTCACATTCCATGGTCTCGATGAGCTGAACGATACCGCTGAGATCACCATGAAAAAACGACGAATTAAGAACAATCTCCCGATCCATCTGAGTATTGCAATCTATCAGCTCACCAAGCTGATAATGCTTCAGTTTTACTACGACTGCATTGACTTCTACTTCGATCGCAGCGATTTCCAGTACCAGGAAATAGACACTGACAGTGCCTATATCGCTTTCCGTTGTGAGAATCCATTCCAGAACTGCATCAAACCTGAGCTACATGAGCACTTAAATCAGCACAAGTACGAGTGGTTCTCACGTGATTACAACACTGAGGTTCCGAAATTTGATCGCCGTACGCCTGGCCTTTTTAAGGATGAGTGATCTGGTGATGCGATGGTCTCAATATCGAGCAAGAACTACATTTGCTACCTGCCTGACTCCGAGTACAAGGTCAAAGTCAGCACCAAGGGAGTGCATCAGGGTCGAGGTCGCAACGAGGATGTACTCAACCCAGATGGGTTCGAGACTGTCGTATCACCCTTCAGGGTACTAACAAAGGCTTCCGCATTAGCAAGGCGTCCAAATCGATAATTACATACACGCAAAGGAAAACTGCCCTCAATTACTACTACGATAAGCGGCAAGTACTATGAGATGGGATTTCAACAATCGCGCTCGATATTTAAAGGAGTCTAATAAATTGTTCATTTTTATGGACTATAACATAGCCATGGCGGAGCTCCTGAATAAACTTTATTACGAGCCTAAAACGGGGTATGTTGTTGCTCAAGCTCTATATGAGAAGGCGAGAGAGTTAGACCCAAAAAAATAACTTTCAAAATAGTGAAGGAATGGTATGCGACTCAGTCAGACATTCAACGATTCCAGGAGCAGAAGAAGAAGTACGATGGGTTTAAAATCACGTCACACAACCCAAATTCGTGGCAGATGGATCTCGGTTTCTGGGAGAGTCGCCCAATATTGACATGCATGCATATCAACCCACGACTTGGCTACGCTAAGCTACTTAAAACTAAGACTGCATCGGTTGTATTGACTGCAATCAAATCATTAGTTCGCCTACAGAAAGTAGATATCCTAACGAGTGATAACGGCAGCGAATTCATGAACAAGGACGCTCAAAATTCTTCAAAACCAAGAAAATCGAACATTACAACAACGATCCAGGAGACCACGGAGCCATGGGTAAGATTGAACGCTTCAGCAGAACGCTGACGCAGCGCCTGACTAAGATAAGGCTGACCGAAGGTCGCCCGGGAGGGATTTCTCCCGCTCCATCACCGAAAGCGATCACCCAGAAACTTATCGCTGACCTGATCGACAACTATAACAGCACCACCCACAGCTCTATTTGGATGACCCCAAACGAGGCAAAAGGCAAGGTCATGGAGTCGGAGCTGAATCATAACCGAGCAGAAGCAGACAACAGGATAATTTACGATTGATAAATAAGAACAAGAGATCAACACTCGAGAACGCATACTGGGCGTTAGAAGAAAGAAGATAAATGAACAACAATTAGCTTGATAGTATAAATAGTAGAGACATTCTCTTAAGTATTGAGTTCAGATATATTTAACTAGGTATGTTTTTACAGATTTTTCTAAAGTATGTTGACTTGATATATATATACATTCCCACAGTTTAATAATGTGCCCCAATTGTTTAGATAAAGAGCGGGAGCTCGCCACGCTTCGGCGACAGATATGGATTATTAAAGAGGTGAGCAGGATCAAAAATGGGTTACTTGATCTAGATCCAGTATCCAATTTTTGAACAACGGTAGCTAATGTGAAGTATCAAAATGAGCTCGAGGAGATATTTGGAGTACCGTCCCACTGTATCAAGAACCGATATATTAATTTATTAAATGAGCGGAACCATATTTGCCATGCGTATATGCCATATCGTAATGATTCGGTAATGCCTACGTACTGGTAGCGAGCGAGGCTCGGACGTAGGCATAGTCTTGAGACCCTGTCATAGTATTTATGCCCACTCTTTTTATTAGCACTCATATACAGGTTAATATGTTCCCTAACTTTACTTCACTAGCTCAGAGAGAACAAAAGCGGCATGAGCTGCTTGAAAGGGCTCACAGACGAGTTCGCCAAGCGAAAGCCAAGCGTGGCATGTGTGAAGGAGCATCCTGGGCCAGCGATGTTGATAAAGCATTTACTACGGTAGCTAAGAAATCAACCGAATCGACTCAGACCGACATGTCGGAGAAAAAAAGTCTGAGTAGTGAAAACTCCGTGAAAAACCCTGAGGTATCACCAGTTATGGTTGAGACATCTATGAACACGAATCGTGTGAATATGACTGATAGAAACGTCCAAGCTCGTCCTTAAACATCTGATGCTGGGATCGATAGTAGTTGATGCTGGTACTCAGCCGCTTGATGCTAACATTTCTACTATAAGAGCTACAAAACCTGTAGATACAGAGGATCAGGTCGCTGGGCGGGAGTGGATCAAGGCCTTGTTCTCTAACAATTCGAACTGGGGTTCTTTAGGAATCTTTCCTATTCGAAAAAAACTGGAAGAGATGATGAGAGATACTTCTTAGGAGATAAAACATCTCTAAGGCTCGCTTTCTAACGGGAACAAAACCAAAAACGATCAAACTATCGACTGGATAGCCACTGAAGCAAAAATCAGGGATATCTTGTATGGCGGAGAAAGCAACTCAATCGATGAAGTTGGGGCCATGCGTGATGAAGTCACTCTGACGCGAACACTTGCGCGATTGGAAAAGAAGATGGGAGCAGGCGAGGAACTAGAGGATCTCGATGTTATACTTAAGGATCGAAGACTACCTGACATCCGTTTTTGTCGGAATTCAACGTCGACAACATCTGACAACAAGCAAAGCCGATTCCAGTTGCTATGGATTATTTAAAAAATGGGAGATGCTGGAGTCTAATGGTCTGATGAAGAGTATCTTACCAATCTTCAAAGAAATGTACAAATCTGACGAAAGCAGCCCGAATCAATTCGTTTGGGTTAAAAGGTTCCATTGATGTGTATGGCAAAGGATCAAATCTGAAGCATACATCAGCAATAAAAAAGTTGATTGTCAATCGACACTTAGAGAATTTTGGAAAGGTGAAGAGCAGAGGCTTAAAACTCACTATGGTAGGGGCAAGTGATGTCGAAAAGACTATTAAATCATCCGAACCTACAGGTGATAATGATGAGCGAGAGGCACGTTATGATATTAAAACTAGATTAGATGAAGACAGAGATCATAAATTGTCAATCCTTGATAGCCAAGCTAAGAAAATACTGTACGAGTACTACAAGAGTCTTTTCGATAAGAAGGTTGTGATTCCATTCCGTCTTCGCCCTATTGTTGGTTACAACAAAGGTGTAAGAGTTCACGACACGTATTATGTTGGTGTCCCAAGTGAGGATCGATATCTAAATATTTTAAACAAAGAATATAGTCTATATCTGGAAAAGTTTGGACTGATTTAATGAAGACTATTCAATGGATGGATACGTTTCTATCCCTGCTTGATAGATTGGAATATGCATATCGCACTGCAAGCAATATAGAAACCCCAGCAGGCAACGATGAACTGAAAATGATTAATAATGTAAATGCCAATCTTAAGATTATTCGTGAAGTCATCTTCAACAACGCATCTGATATTAAGCAAGAAAGTGCAGAGCCATACGATCACGATGAGCAGCTACCGAAGATCCACGACGATGCAGAGGGGCGTTCCAAGAGTATGGAGAGGCTCAGAGGCAGTTAGAAGCAATTAAGACGGCCGGGCTTAGCCGGCGAAACAATCCGTACTGAAGGCTGCAAGGGCTGCAGTAAAGTCACTAAAGCTGTTTATTCAATGAAGACTAAGCGATATAACGAACGTGTTTATGAGAAGCAAGAAGAGAATAGCGAGAGCGTGCTGCTAAAGCGTTTGAGAAACAAAGACGGAGTGGGTTGAAAGGGCGTGGTCTAAGAGGCGCTGGTGTTGCTCCGCTGGATGGTGTTGTCAGACGTGGACGTACGTACAATCTTAACGAAACTCAGAGCTTAGACACTCCGAGTGCGTACGCGTATCGTCAGATTGGGAGCAAATACGTTCGCTTGCCAGATCTCGATGCTAAGACACTGGTGATTGTGCAGCCCAATTGTCGTAAATGTGGACCTAAATGCAAGATCAGTGATAGTCTTCAACTCATGATCAAGACCCTTGTCTACAAGCAGCATATTGATCAAGCTTCTTACGACAAGCTAACCATCAATGACAAAAAAATGTTCAAGGAGATCCTTGCAATCACTCATCTCCAATATCAATTCCATGATAAGCTCGAGAATCGGCTTGACTCACTGAGATCCGAGTACGATAAGCTGAAAGGCGAGATGGATCTAGGCAAGGTCAATCCATCCATTATTCGGCAGCAGAAGTCTCTCAGTGTGGATATGTACAACAACCGATTGATTTCTGATTCTGAGCTCAAGGATATTATTACTCGACTAATATAGCGAGCTAAAAATCGTCGAGTTAATAAAACAATGTTCTTCTTCAACCCCGAATCATCTTGAGTTCCGCTGGGAGATATGGTGATAGTAGCGATCTCAACATCGCGGAGCTCTAATCCATCATGAAAAATTGGATCATTCATGAGCGAGCTCAGCAGACTCAAGCTGTCGAATGGGTTACCGATCTTGGTAAAACTATGAAGACGTCCGATGCTTCTACACAGACGACAGGTGGACGCAATATGGGCTTACAAACCGTCTCAAAAAAGAAGTCTTCGGTGAAGACATTTGCTATTTAACGCGGCAGCTCTTATTTTCTTTTTTAGCTCCTCTATTTCAGCTAACAAATGCTGAATCGTCTTCATATTGTACGCAGCTATGCGACTGTAATCTACGTTAAGCTGCACATCCTTCGGTGAAATATTCGCATCCTCGCCTTCGGGCATTCCATCCCGATGGAATACAGATACCAAGTCAGTTAGACTAGCACGAACGAGCTCTTGGGCGATTAAACCAGCCTCCTGTCCTTGGCGTTTCTCGGACAGCATCCACTCATAGAGAACAACATCACACTCGTTGTATAGAATTTTGATGCGATCAAGAGGAGCAGTCTAAATATTTCGTTGTAGTCATTGGTCACTTGTTGTTGCTGGAGCCGCGCACGAAATGTAGCCGCCAAAAACGGCAGCGGTGTCATACAAAATTGGCCCGAGAGTCATTTCGGTTACGCCGTTGTTTGTACGAAGTCGGTAAACCATGGTAGATTTATTGCCGTACGATATTGAGGTGAAGCCTGGTATATGAAGAGGAACGTTCGGAGACGTTGCTCCTACTCCAAGACGATCTCCCGCCGTTAGTATCATTGCAGTTCCATCGTTCACTCCAGATCTCAAATCGTTATTCGTTCTCGTGCCAATCCACGCGGCGTTGCTAGAAGTGGCGTTAGTATCATTTGCTACTTCTATTTGAAAGTCTACAGGTGTAGCATTAGAGTCAGCAAATCTTACCATTCGCGTGTATGAGCCATCAAGATAGTCCAAACGACTTCCAGTAATCCGTACGTACTCTGAGGACGCGGCAGCGCTTCCGATTCCGAGCTCCGTGAGCGTTTCTACGGATGTAATCAATCCTTGATTGCCATATCCTAGAAATCCATTAACTAATCCTCCGCAAGTTATATTCCCAGTAGTGGATAGGCCGTTTAAAGTACCAAGCGATGTAATATATGGCTGCGATGATGTCCGAATGATTCCGTTAATGTCGGTAGCAGATACCGCTAATCCAAACAAACAATTGCCACTAAAATAAGCACCTCCTGAGACCTTCCCAGAAGCCACATTCATCGAATATACATTTATGCTCAGTTGGAAGCATTCCTCCACCTCATCAAGCTGTAGAAGATCGATCGGCTTGAAATTACGGAACAGACTCAGTGTATAAATAATACCCTTGAAAGAACAGTAGCGCTTGAACGCCGCCTTCACCAGAGCCTGAATGAGCCGTGGATCTTTCTTAGTACCAGACTGGGTGTGGTAAGCAATGCAGTGGAAAACGCATTTGTTGTTCGTTTTCGGGAAGTTGATAACACGCTTGTTATCGCGGATGATCTTGGGGATGACAACCTCGCTATCTCCAAGGGCATGCTCGCGATGGTAAATGAAAATCTTAAATCCTGTTATCGCCTTAAGCTAATATCCACTCGATGGGTAGTTGAGCTTGTCGACTAACTCCATTGATCGAATCTCGGAAATGACCTTCTTACGAATGTCTGCCTTGCTGTTGATGGCAACCGGTCTTTCGAATACAGACGTGTTAGCAATGTGTGGATGCCAATATTGACTAAAACTATCATCCGTCTTGCTGATTAGATCATATCCTAGAGCGATATTGACCTTGAAATCATTCTTCTGGCTTGCGAGAACGTTCTCAAGCTTGTCATAGAACTCTGAGGCCTGGATACTCTCATATAGATGAGACTCCATGTTTTTGTTGTTGTAGAAACGGTACTTAGGGTCAGCTTTGTAGTTAGCCGACATGTGCTTTTGAGATGATCCGTAGAGACCTTATATTGCTTAGCTACGAGTTCCTGATTCTTACGGTTGGAAATGTTGCTAACATATACCATCTTACCGGTTCTACCACGAACCTTGACTCGGTAGCTGCTCCCCAATTTAATAGCTCGGATATTTAATCTATTTAATCCCTCAAGTTCGTAGGCAAACACACTTGCTATATATTATCGGTGGTTACATTTTCCCCTCGTGGTCGTCGTTATAGTTATACTTTTTTCGCTCAGGATCGTCTTTATATGTTAGACCTCAAGAAAAATCTGAAAAAATTAATTTAGAGATACGTGGTAAAAGCCTTGTCAAGACTTTGGAGCCAATGATAATATTTTTATCGTTGGCCTTGACCCATTCGAACGATTTGGTCTTGTGCTTACCAAATCCAACAGTCGATCGAGGAAGTAAAATTGCGCGCTAGATCCACCTTAGAGATCTCTGATACTGTATCGCATCCAAATAGAAATTGAATGTAGCTATCATCAACTCCTAAAAGTGATTTAGGTGCGGTCTATCTCAGTATCGACTTTCTATTTTCGATTTTTTTTAATTAATTAGCTAAGTTAGGTTTCGCTGGTATTTTCGGTTTCACTTTGCTTAAGTTCGATTTTTTCTTTACCGCGTACAACTTTTTCGCTTTTGAGCATTAATTTGATCGCGGTGCTTCTCATCGTACTCTCGCTGCTTATCGATACGTGTTTCTCTCGTATTGAGATAGTAGCGCTTTTGAGCGGCTTTGATACGCTCCTTGTTAAGTTGATATTTATCGGATGAGTACGCCATCTTTATATACTATAAACTTTACATTTGTTAGGATAAACAATAATTAAGGAGCAAAAGTAGCAAGTTACGTTGAGCTGAATTGTTTTACTACCGGTAATATTGAATCTAACGATTCCAGGCATGTGTGCTTAATAAGGATATTCATTTATCACTGCTTCGAATTTTGAGTCTTCTTCACCTTAAGATAACTAGTAAAGCAGTGGCAGCGTCTGCAGTGAGCTTCTGGATAACTTGATTTGGTCCAGACTCGGCTTCTTATCTAAACCATTAGGAGTACATTCCACTGTGAATCGGCATTTCACGAACCATTCGAAATTCGTATTCCATCCTCCTCGCCAGCAAGAACTCCGGACTGAGCTCATCAGACATCAACTCGTATCTCTCCAGCATTTCTGTTGCGGCATCATCGCCTGCAGGTGCAGCTTTGAGCAACTTCTGACGCTTCGGAAGAGGTACACGCAAGAAAGGAATCCGCATGGGAAACACTCCAGTTGATGCAACCCTATTTGTCTCCTTCAGAAGTTCTTTCATCATTTGGAATCCGTTAGCTGGACACCTGAGCGTCAATCTCGCGATTTCTCTGCCTGGCGTGAACCACAGAAAATACCAGTAGTTGTTCAAGTTGGTGAGCAATCCCACAGGAGCACAACGGTTTTCACTTTTCAAGTCCGCCGCAACCAACTCAAGCAGTATTTGGCATCGTTCTTTGACACCACACTGTTCCTTCTTGAGTTCGATCACAAAGTGAAGACCAGCAAAAACTTCATCCATGGAGTTTGCCGCTTCGTCGATAATCATCATATCCGTCGTCCCCTTCACTTTGAAGGGCAAACTGCTTGAAACATCGCAGTCGAGCAAGTTCTTCACCTGCGCTGAGTCCTTCAGATAATACTTGGGCTTCAGTCTTGGGGAAGATCTTGAAGGAGTTGTTCTGCTATCGTCTTGATTCAAGACACCCGGAAGGTTGTCTCGAAAGTACTGCATGTACCCCGTCCGTTGTTCTAAGTGGTCCTCAGCTACGTTTTCGTGCCATGCGTAAGGATGAATCGAGCCATCTATGTCTTCCGCGACATCAATGGTCGAGTACTTGTAACCCAATGTTGTCATCACGTTCCCTTCTTTCGAGCGTGTGCATGTTGATATGGAAATCGATAGCATCTTCTCATCCCGCTCCTTCAGAACCTTATTCATTGCCATCTCCACTTGGTCAATAATCACCGGCGTCAACGCGGCCGTAGCTTCTTTCGCTGAACTTTCCGGAACCACCACCAGCACGTGAATGGTCCTCTTCGTCGGAGCATCTCCAAACAAGTCGCCGATCTCGTCTGCTGGGTCCATTCCTTCGTTTATCAGTGTCTTTACTTCCTCAGGAACGCTACCACTCCGCATAGAAATCACGGCAGCATCCTTCGACTTCAGCCACGCGTCGCCCTTCTTCGCCAGGAAGAGCTGCAGCTCGTCAGGGTCACACTGAATCCTGTTCTTCTTCTCCCCCTTGATTGCCTTCTTCAGGTCTCCCACCGACTCCCCCACATCGATGTCCACAGGAAACGCACTCCCAGTCGCTCCAACGACAGCACAAAAGAGCTTCACCATCCTTTCTCGAGCTAGCGGAAATGAGAACGGAAGAAAATTTTGTAATCGTACTTAAGCGATGAATGGTGTGGTCACATACGTATACGGTTCAGTATAGTGGGATAGCACACGGTGTGATATCATATCACTGATATGACTTTAACACCCTGCCAAATTGTATACAGAGAACCCTGGCCAACTTAATACCTCTGTTGTCTAATATCCTGGTGTACTTAATCACTTATCGATCCACCGACTCGGTATTCAGGCTTAACTATGGCGCTTAATTAATACTTGTCAAATTAATGCTCGATGGGGATTTTTCAATACATTTGTTAATGAAAAGCATCCACTATCATACTTGTTCAGCGCCAAATATTGCATACTAAAAGGCTTCGGGTCGATGTCCGCGCACACGCCGCTCCCTGCTCCTCACGTTGCTGTTTCCGCAGCCGCTCCTGCGGCGCGTTTATTAGCAGCCGTGCATTATATCCTGTGTTGTAGATATTAGCAATGGTCTTTATCGACTGGGTTCATCTATAGTGATACCTTGACACATTTTAAACCCCGTTACAGTAGGTTCTGGCCATAAGGATCCCGTATAGCCTGTGTAGTACAGACAACGACGGTGAAATCCGTACCCTCACTGAACTGTATCCGCCATACAAAAGTAAACGGGGCATCTCGACAAAAAAATCCGTACCCATCAGTGATTCGCTATTTGTGATTGGTGAAAAAAACATTTTTATCCTATACTTGGACTTCAGGATATCTTGGAATTGCCTTTTCAAAGCTACGCACAACACAGTGCTCTGTGATGCCTTCCCATGCTGTAATGGTGCGCTTGATCGCGCCAAGTCTCTTTTGCTGCGCGGTGCGTGTACCATTAATCTTTTCTGATAGCCATACGCCTGTCAGCTTCTTCTTGAGTGGACCCATAACTCCAACATCAAGAGGCTGACAGACAGACGTGCTGTTTGGCGGAACAGGGCACATTAGTGCTGAGGTAGCCTCCGCTACCACATTCTGTCCTCCTTCCGATACATGGGAATCGAAGTTATCGAGAAGGAGGACAGAGGGAGAATCTATTTCAAATTTAAGCAAACTTTCAATATAAAACTCCCAAACAGTTGCGTCCATCCAGCCATGTTCTTGGACTGTATAAACATGTCCATCTGGATATGTTGGCAACTCATTTGTCTCCACAGTGCCGCCAGGTATTCCTCGCAGAATGAAGAGTATTGGCAGTTTTTTCCTAAATCAAATAACGTTACTTAGTTTCAGTATACAGTAAATTAAATGTAAAATAAATGAACGTACCGTCAGCCCGAATGGTGAGCACAGCTGTGAGTCTTCCGGAATTCTTCTGCATATGCTTGACTTTTGCTGATCCACGCCTCCCTTGAGGGCCCATATTTTGTGGGGTGGAGTGTCGAAATAAATGGCCGTTTCGTCGACGTTGTAGATAGCACTATCCGGAAAATGGCTGTATTCGCTCCAAAACTTGATTACAAATTCTAAATGCGTCTGCTGTAGTACAGCTTCGTTTTTCTTCGAATGTTGTGGCTGCGTTGAAAACCCATGCCTAAACACCATATTATAAAAAAAATATCATTTTGAGCCAGTTTCAATTATTACAGCGTTCGTATATTTTGGCCACCTGCCAAAACGGTTTTTGTATGTGAGTATTAGCCCATAACGACTGATGATTACCGTGTTCTACACAACATGTCTAAAGCACACTTCTCAACTCCATCTAGAGGCTGAGTTATTAGCAAAAGTAGGGGTGTTCGTATACTTTTGGCCCGGAGTGTATTGTGCTTTGCATGGACTTTGTCTTGCCTTTTAGTGCACTAATTCCACCTCACCCCTGCACTAACTCGTGCATGATTACGTACAAATCGTGAAGAATTTTGATTGGTGATTTCAACAACTGGGTTTCGTACACGCGTGGGGCCAGTTAGTCTGCTCCCTCACGCAGACGCCGCGTTCCTTAGAACCGCCGTTCGATCGGCCGACTCGCCTCCATCACCAGGGGATACTCGACTTCGTGGACAACTCGTAGAAGGACGGGAAGATGCTGTTTGCGTCCCTGCAGGGGCATGTCGCCGTCGTCGCGCTTAGAAGCCACTCAGTGAGTCGCTCATTCTCTACTATAACCACCCGACCGACTTCTTCGTTAACAAGCTCGAGGTGCCGTGTCACATCAACCAGCCCGTGAACCCTGAACTAGCAGTTGGGCCGACCGGACTCGAAGATTGGCCAAGTGCACCACGAAATGAAGCGAGTGGGGATCCAGGCCAACCAAATTGCAGGGAGGAAGACTGGCAGGTTCCTACCCAATGTCGACGGAGAGGCGCTGCTCAGGTGAGTGAAGCCTGTACTGTATTGTTTACACTTTAATAACCGATGTACTAACGTACACCTACTTCGCACACATCTTGTATTAATAGGTGGGCGTGGACTAAATGCGCTGAGATGACATGAACAAGAACGAGAAGCACTAGCCTCAGATGACCAACGTGCTGACCTCCTACTGGCTGGCACAGTAGCACGACATTAGCCTCCTCAACATAGACGCCCACGTGAACAAGACGCGAGGTTGCAAAGCGGACTACCAACGGTAAGTTGAAAAATAAATCTGGAATGAGATTGAGCTAAACATAAATTTGTCGATTTGATCTTATGATACTTGAGCGAGTGAAGACCATTGTAGATAGTAGATCCACTCGGGATTATACCTGATGGAGAGCGAATCTACCTCACGCGCCAACACAGTGCAACACATTTTTGGGGACGAAGAGGTCAAAGTAACGCTGACCATCAAATTGGGTGAGGCATTACATGACGTCCGAGCAGCCACATTCAGTGAGTTTGCAATCTACAGAAGGCTACGCCGTCTTACATGCAAAAGTGGACGCGATCGTAAGTGCTCAAGAAGGAATTTCGTGGTCCGAGAAGGATATTTACCTCAAACCAGGTACCAACACGAAACAAAGGGAGTTCATCAAGCTCACTGCTGAATCATTCGCTGCCCAAGTTATGCAATCCTGGCGGAATGCTCAGCGTAGAAACGTCTCGCTGGCAGATTTCAGTCTAATGGTTTTCGTGTACGCTGTGAAGGTACTGCTGTCATATTTATCGGAGCTGTGGATTTATACTAATGTTACGCTTTTGCATTATTGATAGATCCACAACTCAATTCGACGGGCAACAGTTGCACGGGTTAATGAAGCATCGACTCGGATTGTACAGCACTTAGCTGATACTAACCAATCTCCGCTAGCGCCGAACAGTTTGGCTCTACGCTACTTTGCAACACAACATGCGCGTGAGCCAGATGGAACCCAGCCTACAATCTCGGAGCATGCAACATATCGACAACTCTGCAGTGCTGACGAAGCTCGCTGTGAGATGGCGCACGAGCAGCAAGCAGAGCATCGACGGCTGGATCGTCGGTTTAGAACCGTGAGAATACTCATCAACGAAAGTGAGGTAAATATTTCGGTTTCGCTAGATGATCTCCGAGACATTCTCGGTTTACCTGACTGCGATCTTAGGCGCCCACACAACTCCGACATACCTGTTAATCTACCAGCTCAAAATATGGAGGATGAAGACCATCAGTTATAGTATTAATTAGTTGGAGTGGAGGTCGCTACATTAATATCTATTGCCAACGAGTCGAGAGCATACCCGCAATGCTTATAAATACCACGTGTTCCATCTTTCGTGCGCGTACAAGCGTACATCGCCAAGTCTAATACCTCCTCTGGAGCGAATCCGAACGCCGTGTTTGCATTCTTTTGGATCCAACGCTTCAGCAGTGAAAACCCGACTTCAATCGGATTGAGTTGGGGGCAATATGGTGGCAGAAAGAAAATTAAAGCACCAACACTGTGCACCGCTTCCTCTAATTCCTTGTACATATGGATTTTTGCATTATCCAGTACAAGGATAGAGCGAGGAAGTGGCCACGGATTCAGGAACGGCAAAATTTTGTCGTGGAAGGTCTGGTAAAATACATGCCGCGTAAATGTTCCTGTTGTGCACCCCACGATAAAAACCGTCCGTTGACATCGCCGCCAGAACGGAGACCCGCTCACCGCGTACAAAAGGAAGCGTGACGATTGCAGGCGTGTTTCGCTTCGACCATGCGTATCGACGCACACCATCTCTACTATCCTTGGCGGTTTCGTCTAAGAAAATCATTTGCTCGGGCATGGAGTAGAAAGGCTTCAGCTTGTCGATATAGTCTTGAACCTGATCTGCTGTAGCCTCCCGCGCACGCCGCGTCAGCACTTTCCTGGACTGCCCCATATCAAACCGAAGGGCTCTGCAAATGGTAGATGTTGACGTCTTGATATTTCCAAACTTGTCACGAAGTGTATCTTGGAGCTCTTGGAGATAAAAGCACGGGTGGTCCTCCACGTACTTGATCACGAACGCACAGACCGATGCTGGCCAGCGCGATGCCCGCTTCTCGCGTTGGGCGCCGGTTACCATGCCGAACTTTTGAACAAAGCGATTCCAACGCTTGATGGAGCGTACCGATGCACCGAGGACATGTGCATTCTGCAACATCTCGATGTTGTAGACGAAAAACAGCACGACTGCGCGCCAGCGTAGGTCCTTTGAGTACGTCATGCTGCAAGACTTAAACGGAAAATGACACTTTTGAATAGTGCCAAAGCCAGCCGATCTCGTATTCATTGGCCACGAGCTGTCTTTCTTACCTAGGATTTCTATTAAGATCAGTAATATAACTCGTGCAAGGATTATCTTTATTCGTATTGGTGTACTATTTGTACTTCTCATGAGGCACACAAATCGCGTTGCTATTATAAGTGCCAAAAAACTGCAAAGCACAATACATGTAATAGGCACAGTTCTTCGATTAAAAGTATATGTGACCACACCATTCATCGCTTAAGTACGATTACAATTTTTCCTTCTCATTCCAGAAAAGATGGTCAAGCTCTTTTGTGCTGTCGTTGGAGCGACTGGGAGTGCGTTTCCTGTGGACATCGATGTGGGGAGTCGGTGGGAGACCTGAAGAAGGCGATCAAGGACGAGAGCGAGGACATCACCATTCCTGCGAAGAACCTGCAGCTCTTCCTGGCGAAGTAGGGAACCGAGTGGCTGAAGACTGAGAGTGAGGACGTGAAGGAGCTGAAGAAGGGCAGGAAAACGGCTACCGTCAAAGCGCTAACGAATGAAGACGAAGAGCTACAGGGGAGTCCGGCCTTCAGAAAGTATTGACGGGTATGGAGCAGCCATCCACCGACCAGATTCACGTGCTGGTGGTGGTTCTGGAGCAAGGACAAGTACTGGAGGGGTTGTGGGAGTCGCATACCAGTGTTCTTGGTCAACGATCTGCGTTGATGAGCGTCGCTCAACAAGATCAACCATTCCCCAAGAGACCGAAATTCCAGAAATACGTTGCATTCACTGGGCCAGTGACCGAAAGTGACTTCTCCGTCCCTTTGAGCACTATCCCTGCCTTTCAACGGATTAAAGAAGGCTTCTCTAGCAGCGACTGCTCACTCTATCTGTTGTATGGTCCGCGTCAATTTGGGAAAACCACAATTGCAAATGGCATCCAGGAATGGCAGCTTACTAGCCGCTCGGACATCATTTGCGTGTATTTCGAGCTGGGTGCGGTGTTTGCGGCCGACGAGACCAAATTCTGGAATCACTTGGGGATATTGGTCGACAATGAAAGCGATTGCCGCGATTTCAATTCTTTGATGACTTTAGTTGCAAGGTGCGCAGGTAACGGGAACAAGAAGGTCTGTCTGATCCTGGATGAAATGGATTGTCTGTTCTCCAACCCTGATTTGTTGTCCACATTTCTGCAAGTTATTCGAATGTGGAAAGCACAATCGGACAAGTTCTTTCTGGGATTTCTTGGGGTTGGAAACTACGACTTGGTGAATACCTACCAGGTATTTCGGGGATCTTCAAGCCCTTTCAACGTGTCTCAGTTGATTAAGGTCGAGCCATTTACACAATCCCAGATGGCCATGTTTTTCAGCCTGTTCAAGGAACTTTATCGATTTCCATTATCGCTTCAGGAGGGGATCAAGATGTTCTCTGGTGGTGCCCCGGTGTGTTGGGGTCACTTGTTAGATTCACGATCGATGAACAAAAATGGGAGCTTGAGCTGGGAGGAGTAGTTCTTCAGGGATCCCTATTACGCTTACTTGCAGATGTTCAATCGCACCTATGCTCGTATTCAACAAGATTTACAGAAGTTGAACGACGAAGAGTGGTGGTTACTCAAACAAATACTTGGAAATAATGAGGATTTAACGGCCAGGAACACAAATGCTCATCTCTTACTGCGAATGGGAGTTGTGTCCGAGCGGCGAGTTGACATCGGGCAGAGCAGGGTTAAATTTATGCTGGTCATCGTCTCTCCGATGATGAAGCGAGTGTGCCTTGAAGCGCTTCCTGCTCGAGAAATTTGTAAAGCTGTGGCTGCTGAGGATCCTGTCCAGCTCTTATGTGCTGCACTCGCCTATGTGGACCCGAACACCATTGCACATTTGCTCGTACAGAATCGCAGTTCTCCAAGCGAAGCCGTTTTTCATTTCGAAGTGTATGCAGCGATTCGTGATATTCTCAAGAAGACACACCGAACGAAACAGGTTTTTCCTGAAGTTAGAACCGCAGATATCAAAACCAGAGCAGACATTCTTATCATCAACGGAGACAAGCTCGCGTACGAGCTGAAGGTAAACCAATTACTTGAAAAAGTGAAATTAACGTGGCGGCGGCACAAGCAAATGGATACAAAAGACAGTTCGGCGTTCAACGTATGCTCGTCGTGAACTTTGTTCCAGCTGCGTACAAGTTCGACAACGTTTATCGAGTGGAAACCTGCCCTACTGTTGAAATTGTTCACGTAAAATTTTCTGGATCGTTCGATGATTTCAACATCTTTTATCTGCCAGAGGAGGATATTCCTCAAGGAGAAAAGGACAAGTACTTTGGAATTTTGCAGTCTCCGCTATTGAGACAAGTCAAGCGCATCGATGTCAGCTGTCTGACGAGGTTGCTGAGGAATCCCTCTTTCATCATGGATATTGTTCAGTTTGACGATGAGATGGAAAATGTGACGAGGTGAATCGAATCATGGGAGGATGAGTGTTGGAGTGATGGAGGAACAGGATCGCGTGAAAGCGATTAAACAAGAACTCTGTCACCAAGTAGGATTGTAGTGCAAATCGAAGTTGCGTTTAAGATCACAATGGGTTGTTTGGTCCCGCGGGCTCCAGTCCCGAAATGCAGCGACGCTAACCTTGGTGTCGTTGCAGCCCATCCTTTCGGAGGCCTTGTACCTCGTCGAGTGCAACTGAATACGACAATGGCGACATGGTACCTGTACAACCGCAGCTGGTCCCTTCATATGCCACACCGGTCACTCACAGTAGTGTGGGCACGAATAGACATCCAAAGCTCGCGAGCATGTCCGACCCTCCTTCAGCTCGAGCGCAGCAGATCTCGCAGCCACACGTTGTTTCTTGACCAGGAAGAGGTGCAGCTTATCTGTGCCATTCAAACTGATTGTCTTCTTTTCCTTGATCGCCTTCTTCAGGAGCGCCACCGTCCGAGTTTCGTCGACGTTGATAGTGATCCCGCTCCCTTTTCCGATGATGATACAGTCATACCATATGTATATCTTTGACGCGGCATACCGGTATATGAATTGCGTCGCTGGTGGTGTGTGTCACTGGTGTTGACTGTTGCTGCCGGCAGTTGTAGCAGTAGGTAGAACTCACTCTGACGTCAACAAGATGATGAAAGTTGGGGAGTCGCGGTCGATTAAGACTGGAAAGCAACAACATGATTCACCCCCACGCTTGAGGCACGCCCACGTGCTGGTGGGTTTCACATGCGGATAAGATGCGGCGTTTGAAGTGAGATTGCCCATGTACGGGATACTGGAGCTTGTCGTGGCTGTTAGTTAACCAAAGCTTCCATTCTCTCCCCTGGTAGCAACACTTGTTCCAGGATTGGAGCATACCTGCCTGCTAGTACATACTGTGCGTCTCGGGTCCGCGTACGTGCTCCATACCGTGTACGTGATGTTCTCCTCTTCCATGATTTTGATCTGAAAGACCCCGCGCGACCGTCGGATTCCTTGACGGTGTAGTTTACACCATCAGGCATTTCCAATGCCGTCCACATGTGATCGCGACCGGCCGAGAAATTCCGACCGGGGACATTAAATTCGTCGCTCATAACGAGGTCTCACGTCGCTCCGCGCGATGAAGTGGTGGTGTGCGCGGATTCTGGAGTGTCCGAGTCGATCCACGGACTGAGTCCCGAGCGAGTCGAGTGAAGTGAATCCGCACGTTCGGCCGTCGTGGTCCTCGCGACGAACGCGAACGCCGCGGCCAAATTTTGGTCGAGGTTCACTGGACACATCGAGCAACATTTCGATGGCAGAGCCGATGGTTCTTGTCATTGCGCACTGTGAATCAACAACAGCATCAAGTTGAAGAGGGATCACAGGTTTTGTTGGGGCCCAATGGCAACGAGGTGCATATGCACTCGTCTAGGAATTTGCGAAGGCACTTGCGCTAAGTTTAGGGGACACAATTGTTTCAAACGAACTCGCACCCCATGGTCGATAGGACGATCGTCATCACCGAAAATCACACCGTTTGGAATACAGGTTAGCACTAATACATGTCGTCGCGAACTCCACCAAAGACTTTTTGATGGCTACATGAGTTACCTTTTGACATCACGTGAAGAGCTCACAACAATCGTGGACGCTCGATTCGCAAGGAAACGTCATAGTCATTGCACTGCGAATGGAATCCCCCATCACTGTCGCCGTTGTTTGGACACGTCAGCACCACAATGGAAGAGCGATCGCACCCGCCGAAGCCACGATTTGCGCATGGATATCAGCAACCGCAAGTACGAGCTGTGGCATCGTACTGGGAGCGATTCATATTTACAGCACTGCCGGAATGGACCAACTCCTAAGACTTCACGTCGTCGACGCGGCCTCGCGAATGCTTTCACAATGCCATCCGAAGCAGTTAACGGCACCTCCGATTTCACGACGAGTGAATCTGCTGCAGAACCCTGCGCAATCGAACACTGCTGGACTTGTCGTGTTTGAGAGAGTTCTCGCCGTTCCGATCAAAGCCAATGACTGAGCGGAACCTTTCACAGTTATCCATCAGCTCCGCTTACAACATGCACACGGAGCAGCTTCACCTCCAGCGACTTGGACCCTCCAAAACCACTCAAAATACTACGAAGGACAGCGATGATCGTCGGCCATCGCCTGTAGAGAAAAAGAGCACCGAACTTGTTGGTCTTCGCTCTCGAATCGCACATGCCCATCGGAAGCTTATGTTCGCACCCATAAGCAAAGGTGATGACTTGAGGCAAACGCCTAGTACGTTCACTGCATTCCCACCACCAGGCAAAATCTGTCCCCGGTCTCGGCAGAAGCAACACCACAAACCGAAGTCTCGACCACCGCAACGCCCACGAACGGAACCAACTTCGACGATGCTGTCTGTGGCGGAGCAGCACGGGTTTCTCCAGGAACTGGATCTAGCTGCACTGATGACTGCGACGGGCTATTCACGAGCTGATTGTTCGCGCGGTGGGATCGCCATAAAGCGCCTTGCTCCATGGCGAAGAACTCTCATGGTGTCGACAAGGAGACACTACGCCACGGCGTACCTCAGTTGTCGGTGGAAGACCAGTTCTTCGTTGACCGTGCCTTCGACGTTCTGGACTCTGACAGCTCTGGGGCACTGGATTGGCCCGAGTTTATCGCAGCACTGTGCGCTGACGCTTCTCGCCGTTTAAACTTCCTCTTCCACGCGTATGGTCAAAAGGATAGCACAGTGGAAATGACTTGGTTTCAGTATTGACGAAGTTGAACATGAAAAGGGCAACTTTAGTGCCGGTACGGCAACCTTTATTACCTCGATGCATCTCTTCTTCATCGACAAAACGATTTTCTCAAGATATTTCGCTGGCGTATGCCTCCATAGGAGCTTGCTCGCTCGAATTAGGTCCTCCTTCATCAAATACTGCCTGCCACCTGCATACATCTTGCAAGCTAAATAGTCCCCGTGTTTACTATAGTATTACCGTAGGATTCCAGTAGGAAGGCGAGTCTCGTATCGAAGGCAGCCCTCGAGCACGTTACTGCGGTGGTTTTTCAACTTGCACCCGATCCCTGTCCAGCTATAGCACTCTCTCGAGCCCAGTATGCGGCACCGGAAGCCCTAAGGCGCGCGTGGTGTCGTCGGCCGTCGCTGCAAGATGCAAGGTGACTATGGAAGCGCTTCCCGATAATGTAGCCCTTTAGTCATCCATACTGAAACCAAGTCATTTACACTGTGATATCCTTTTGACCAAGGCCCAGACCCTTGTATTAAAAGTCTTTCAATATTGCTCGGATCGTCACCAAAAATTACAGACTATATCCACTCGAAAAGCACAACTCGCACGATTGGCCAAAATAATCACGGATTGATGGGATGTGCTACCGTATAACCTGTGTAGTATCCGATAGAATGTTATATCCGACAAGCCGTATTAGCCAATCAGATGACTGCAATTTGGACACCACCGGATCGTTGTCATTTCCGACAGCTCCAAAAATTGGTGGCCAAGGATCGATAAAAGTTAGGCACCAGACCACTAAAGCGCAGTCACTTCCCAACTCTTCATAGGCCGCGCACGAGCAAGTAAAGATGGAGGCCGCCGCGCTCGGCAGTACAAGCGCTTTACGCCGACGAATGAGTTTCGACTCCATGTCATTCACCATTCTGATTCTGACGGAGTGTCCTCTGCACTCGCCAAGTTCTACCCTGAGGCCAAAGGCACCTCGCTTGAGACTAACGCAAGAGCATCTACCTGTGGCAGAAACGCCGCGATACCATCGAGAAGGCCGGGAAGAGCAGCTCGTCCAGCGTGCAGCGCAAGCTCAGACCTGCAGGAAGTGCCACTGTGCTGTCGTCTGAGACGGAGTCTCAGCTTCTTCGCTGGGTCAACGCCTACCGCGCCGATGGGGCGCCAGTTTCGGCTCTTATGCTCCAGCTCAAGGCCCAGGAGTATGCGGCAGCAGCTGGTATACCGCGCGGCGTTTTCACCGGCACATGGGCTTGGCGGGCTGGATTCGTGCGCCGCCATGCGCTGCGGTTCCGTGCGCGTACGCGCCAAGGACAGAAGAGTCCCGTAGACGGCGAGGCTGCTGTTCTTGCTTTTAATACCAGGATGCGCGCAGTCATGCACCTCCTAGGTGTTGATGTCGCCTACAACGCCGACCAAACGCCCGTTGTCTTCGAGTACGTGCCGCGCACGACGCTCAACAAGCGCGGAGCACGTACGGTGAGGGTTCGTACATGTGGCAAGGACAAGGAGAGGATGACGTGCATGTTGCTTGGGTCCTCTTTCGGCGAGAAGCGGACGCCGTTTTTGATACTGAAGGGCCGCCCATCCAAGGTCGCGGCGACGCAAGCCGATAACGTGGAGCTGAGACACGGCTTCGGCAAGTATCTTTGGAAGCAGATCGAGATCCTCCAGGACAGACATGGCGTCCAGATCTACGTTAATAGCACGGGTTGGTGGAACACGTCGCTGACTCTCATTTGGCTGGCGTATCATTTCGGTGGACGTCAGCATCCAGAACAGCCTGTCTTTCTACTCCTCGACGACTTCTCTGCACATTGGACGCCGGAGGTGCGCACCCGCGCTCACGACCTCAACATCCACTTGCTGGACGCACACAGGCGTCTGCCAGCCGGCGGACATTGCTTGGAACCGCCCGCTAAAGCAGCGTCTGCGCCAGCGCTGGGTAAGCTGGCTGATGACCAAGCTGGCTGGGAGGGAGAGCAGCAAGGTCAAGGCGCCGTCCAGGAATGACGTGGTTGACTGGGTTGCCAGTGCGTGGGAGGGGCTGTCCGCTTCGACGATCTCGAACGGGTTTAACGGCATACTTGCCGTGCCACCTGTCGACCCAATGTTCGAGGCCTCGTCCAATGCTCTTGCTGAGGAACTAGAGCGTTTGCAGCTCCTTGATCCTGATGTTGGTGAGGTCATTGATGAAGAAGACGTAGTAGATATGATGACTAGAGGAGAAGTAAGCGTCTAATGCAAGTGTTGGACTTTGTTCGAATCGTTCCCCGCGCTGGGAGGGTTCTCTGGGTAACCCCCTCCTGAATCTTATGGCAGCATTCGCGAGTGCGATTTCGGTGGTTTTGAGCAAAACGTCTGCTTTTCCACAGGGATTGTGAATTATCATTTTTAAGGGGGCCGAACCCAAAAGTCAGAAGGGTGTCGGATACAGACAACGACGGTGAAATCCGTACCCCCATAAAAATCCGCACCCCTGCAGTGGGACGGACCAAGGCAAGTAAAAAAACAAAAACGAGGCAGCAAATTTTAAAATATTTATCCAATCAGTGTGTTAGAAAATTACTGGTCCGCACGGAGTTATCTCCCTCACCCTTTGCATTTCCCCTTTGTGTAGGGAGCCGCCATGGCTCCCCAAGCATCTTACTCCGTCAAGCAAAAGCGTGAAGCTTTAGACAGCATCAGTCGTACTGGCTGCAAGCCAACGGCTCAGCTCGGTATCCCGTTATCTACGTTGCATGATTGGCGGAGACAAGAGCAGGAATTATTCAGCTTCAAGGGGGCACAGACAAGCAAGACGCTAAAAGGACAGGGGGCTAAGGGCATCATAACATTCGGACACGACATGGTGACCTACATGAAGGATCTGCGTCGCGAAGAAGAGGTACTGCAAACATTATGGTCTGAATGTTTGCAAATTCAATTGACTTCTTTTTGTAAAGTATTTGTGTACAGGAAATATGATTGAATATATAAAACAAGAGCATCCCACTTGGCTAGAGGCGTATTTAGCGACGAAGTCAAGTGACGAAAGGCGTGTAAACGCATTGATGCGCTTGTACCAGAGGTTTGCAAGCCGGTAAGAAAACTATCTTTTCTAATATTGAGCTACTTGTTTTGAAAAGTATATTATTAACTTATCTTTTGATATTTCAACATTTTGTTTTTATAATATGGTGTTTAGGCATGGGTTTTCAACGTAGCCACAACATTCGAAGAAAAACGAAGCTGTACTACAGCAGACGCATTTAGAATTTGCAATCAAGTTTTGGAGCGAATACAGCCATTTTCCGGATAGTGCTATCTACAACGTCGACGAAACGGCCATTTATTTCGACACTCCACCCCACAAAATATGGGCCCTCAAGGGGAGGCGTGGATCAGCAAAAGTCAAGCATATGCAGAAGAATTCCGGAAGACTCACAGCTGTGCTCACCATTCGGGCTGACGGTACGTTCATTTATTTTACATTTAATTTACTGTATACTGAAACTAAGTAACGTTATTTGATTTAGGAAAAAACTGCCAATACTCTTCATTCTGCGAGGAATACCTGGCGGCACTGTGGAGACAAATGAGTTGCCAACATATCCAGATGGACATGTTTATACAGTCCAAGAACATGGCTGGATGGACGCAACTGTTTGGGAGTTTTATATTGAAAGTTTGCTTAAATTTGAAATAGATTCTCCCTCTGTCCTCCTTCTCGATAACTTCGATTCCCATGTATCGGAAGGAGGACAGAATGTGGTAGCGGAGGCTACCTCAGCACTAATGTGCCCTGTTCCGCCAAACAGCACGTCTGTCTGTCAGCCTCTTGATGTTGGAGTTATGGGTCCACTCAAGAAGAAGCTGACAGGCGTATGGCTATCAGAAAATATTAATGGCACACGCACCGCGCAGCAAAGAGACTTGGCGCGATCAAGCGCACCATTACAGCATGGGAAGGCATCACAGAGCACTGTGTTGTGCGTAGCTTTGAAAAGGCAATTCCAAGATATCCTGAAGTCCAAGTATAGGATAAAAATGTTTTTCACCAATCACAAATAGCGAATCACTGATGGGTACGGATTTTTGTCGAGATGCCCCGTTTACTTTTGTATGGCGGATACAGTTCAGTGAGGGTACGGATTTCACCGTCGTTGTCTGTACTACACAGGCTATACGGGATCCTTATGGCCAGTACCTACTGTAACGGGGTTTAAAATGTGTCAAGGTATCACTTTAGATGAACCCAGTCGATAAAGACCATTGCTAATATCTACAACACAGGATATAATGCACGGCTGCTAATAAACGCGCCGCAGGAGCGGCTGAGGAAACAGCAACGTGAGGAGCAGGGAGCGGCGTGTGCGCGGACATCGACCCGAAGCCTTTTAGTATGCAATATTTGGCGCTGAACAAGTATGATAGTGGATGCTTTTCATTAACAAATGTATTGAAAAAATCCCCATCGAGCATTAATTTGACAAGTATTAATTAAGCGCCATAGTTAAGCCTGAATACCGAGTCGGTGGATCGATAAGTGATTAAGTACACCAGGATATTAGACAACAGAGGTATTAAGTTGGCTAGTGCTACATTGACCTTCACCGAACCTTCAGCAAGGTACTGCTTGCGCTCAGTCATATCGACAAGAGCATGTATTACATGTACACTATTAAAGCCAGAGAGATGTCCGTGAAGACGGCCGACCTCAAGTCAAGTGGGTAGCGATTGTATATGACAGAGCAAGCTACTGTACCTTACGCATCTCTGCCCTACGTATTTTGCCGTGGGCTACTACTAAAACAAACTAGTTCTACGTCGTAGTTGACCATCGTTTGCTTCACTTTACATATTTGTTGGGTCCGAAGGCCTGAAAAACCTTCGTTTCCACGTCGGGTGTACATCGTGCCAACAGGACTTCATCCACCTACTTTTTCTGGAAGTACCGGTATATTGGTAGAGTGCCAATATCTAATCTTCGCACCCGCCTCCTCACGTTCAACTCATGCTGGAGCCGCCGATGCCGAACTGCCGCTTAAACGCCGATATGATTCCAGGGTCGGGCGGGTCGTTTGCAACCGCCCGACCCTGGAATCCTATAGTTTGAAACGAGAGATGTAGTTGGGCGGTAGTTAAATGACAATTACGACTTGAGCTGCAGGTTTCCCAGGACAATGTTGCGTAGGAGGGCAATATTGCACCGTTGTTGATGCATGTCAAGCTCGCGCAGCCACTCCTGAAACAACACACCAGTCATCCACGTCTTCTTATAAACCAGAGATCAACACTGGTCTTCTGGTTGTGGTGCTCCCTCTACTACCTAGCAATCCTGTTATACCTAATAGGAAGTGCGTCCACGGGAGGTATTAAGTTGTCCAGGGTTCTCTGTATACAATTTGGCAGGGTGTTAAAGTCATATCAGTGATATGATATCACACCGTGTGCTATCCCACTGTACTGTACCGTATACGTATGTGACCACACCCTTAAGTACGATTATAAAAATTTTCTCCTTTCATTTTTTTCTCATTCCAGAATCCGCCGCGGGAAGATAAGATGGTGAAGCTCTTTTGTGCTGTCGTTGGAGCGACTGGAAGCGCGTTCGAGGTGGAAATCGACGAGGGTGCATCAGTATCAGCGCTGAAGAAGGCGATCAAGGACGAGAGCGAGGACATCACCATTCCTGCGAAGAACCTGCAGCTCTTCCTGGCGAAGAAGGGCGACGCGTGGCTGAAAGATGACGATCCTGCTGCGCTGGAGTTGAAGAAGGAAATACGCATCAAGACATTCAAACGGTGATCGATGGCGAGAAGATGAGGGCGACGAAGACTTTGCAGCACTGGCTGTTTGACAAGAACAAAATGCCGCAGCCATCCACTGACCAAATCCACGTGCTGGTGGTGGTTCCGGAAAGTTCAGCGAAAGAAGCTACGGCCGCGTTGACGCCGGTGATTATTGACCAAGTGGAGATGGCAATGAATAAGGTTCTGAAGGAGCGGGATGAGAAGATGCTATCGATTTCCATATCAACATGCACACGCTCGAAAGAAGGGAACGTGATGACAACATTGGGTTACAAGTACTCGACCATTGATGTCGCGGAAGACATAGATGGCTCGATTCATCCTTACGCATGGCACGAAAACGTAGCTGAGGACCACTTAGAGCAACGGACGGGGTACATGCAGTACTTTCGAGACAACCTTCCGGGTGTCTTGAATCAAGACGATAGCAGAACAACTCCTTCAAGATCTTCCCCAAGACTGAAGCCCAAGTATTATCTGAAGGACTCAGCGCAGGTGAAGAACTTGCTCGACTGCGATGTTTCAAGCAGTTTGCCCTTCAAAGTGAAGGGGACGACGGATATGATGATTATCGACGAAGCGGCAAACTCCATGGATGAAGTTTTTGCTGGTCTTCACTTTGTGATCGAACTCAAGAAGGAACAGTGTGGTGTCAAAGAACGATGCCAAATACTGCTTGAGTTGGTTGCGGCGGACTTGAAAAGTGAAAACCGTTGTGCTCCTGTGGGATTGCTCACCAACTTGAACAACTACTGGTATTTTCTGTGGTTCACGCCAGGCAGAGAAATCGCGAGATTGACGCTCAGGTGTCCAGCTAACGGATTCCAAATGATGAAAGAACTTCTGAAGGAGACAAATAGGGTTGCATCAACTGGAGTGTTTCCCATGCGGATTCCTTTCTTGCGTGTACCTCTTCCGAAGCGTCAGAAGTTGCTCAAAGCTGCACCTGCAGGCGATGATGCCGCAACAGAAATGCTGGAGAGATACGAGTTGATGTCTGATGAGCTCAGTCCGGAGTTCTTGCTGGCGAGGAGGATGGAATACGAATTTCGAATGGTTCGTGAAATGCCGATTCACAGTGGAATGTACTCCTAATGGTTTAGATAAGAAGCCGAGTCTGGACCAAATCAAGTTATCCAGAAGCTCACTGCAGACGCTGCCACTGCTTTACTAGTTATCTTAAGGTGAAGAAGACTCAAAATTCGAAGCAGTGATAAATGAATATCCTTATTAAGCACACATGCCTGGAATCGTTAGATTCAATATTACCGGTAGTAAAACAATTCAGCTCAACGTAACTTGCTACTTTTGCTCCTTAATTATTGTTTATCCTAACAAATGTAAAGTTTATAGTATATAAAGATGGCGTACTCATCCGATAAATATCAACTTAACAAGGAGCGTATCAAAGCCGCTCAAAAGCGCTACTGTCTCAATACGAGAGAAACACGTATCGATAAGCAGCGAGAGTACGATGAGAAGCACCGCGATCAAATTAATGCTCAAAAGCGAAAGTTGTACGCGGTAAAAAAATCGAACTTAAGCAAAGTGAAACCGAAAATACCAGCGAAACCTAACTTAGCTAATTAATTAAAAAAATCGAAAATAGAAAGTCGATACTGAGATAGACCGCACCTAAATCACTTTTAGGAGTTGATGATAGCTACATTCAATTTCTATTTGGATGCGATACAGTATCAGAGATCTCTAAGGTGGATTTAGCGCGCAATTTACTTCCTCGATCGACTGTTGGATTTGGTAAGCACAAGACCAAATCGTTCGAATGGGTCAAGGCCAACGATAAAAAATATTATCATTGGCTCCAAAGTCTTGACAAGGCTTTTACCACGTATCTCTAAATTAATTTTTTCAGATTTTTCTTGAGGTCTAACATATAAAGACGATCCTGAGCGAAAAAGTATAACTATAACGACGACCCCACGAGGGGAAAATGTAACCACCGATAATATATAGCAAGTGTGTTTGCCTACGAACTTGAGGGATTAAATAGATTAAATATCCGAGCTATTAAATTGGGGAGCAGCTACCGAGTCAAGGTTCGTGGTAGAACCGGTAAGATGGTATATGTTAGCAACATTTCCAACCGTAAGAATCAGGAACTCGTAGCTAAGCAATATAAGGTCTCTACGGATCAACTCAAAAGCACATGTCGGCTAACTACAAAGCTGACCCTAAGTACCGTTTCTACAACAACAAAAATGGAGTCTCATCTATATGAGAGTATCCAGGCCTCAGAGTTCTATGACAAGCTTGAGAACGTTCTCGCAAGCCAGAAGAATGATTTCAAGGTCAATATCGCTCTAGGATATGATCTAATCAGCAAGACGGATGATAGTTTTAGTCAATATTGGCATCCACACATTGCTAACACGTCTGTATTCGAAAGACCGGTTGCCATCAACAGCAAGGCAGACATTCGTAAGAAGGTCATTTCCGAGATTCGATCAATGGAGTTAGTCGACAAGCTCAACTACCCATCGAGTGGATATTAGCTTAAGGCGATAACAGGATTTAAGATTTTCATTTACCATCGCGAGCATGCCCTTGGAGATAGCGAGGTTGTCATCCCCAAGATCATCCGCGATAACAAGCGTGTTATCAACTTCCCGAAAACGAACAACAAATGCGTTTTCCACTGCATTGCTTACCACACCCAGTCTGGTACTAAGAAAGATCCACGGCTCATTCAGGCTCTGGTGAAGGCGGCGTTCAAGCGCTACTGTTCTTTCAAGGGTATTATTTATACACTGAGTCTGTTCCGTAATTTCAAGCCGATCGATCTTCTACAGCTTGATGAGGTGGAGGAATGCTTCCAACTGAGCATAAATGTACATTCGATGAATGTGGCTTCTGGGAAGGTCTCAGGAGGTGCTTATTTTAGTGGCAATTGTTTGTTTGGATTAGCGGTATCTGCTACCGACATTAACGGAATCATTCGGACATCATCGCAGCCATATATTACATCGCTTGGTACTTTAAACGGCCTATCCACTACTGGGAATATAACTTGCGGAGGATTAGTTAATGGATTTCTAGGATATGGCAATCAAGGATTGATTACATCCGTAGAAACGCTCACGGAGCTCGGAATCGGAAGCGCTGCCGCGTCCTCAGAGTACGTACGGATTACTGGAAGTCGTTTGGACTATCTTGATGGCTCATACACGCGAATGGTAAGATTTGCTGACTCTAATGCTACACCTGTAGACTTTCAAATAGAAGTAGCAAATGATACTAACGCCACTTCTAGCAACGCCGCGTGGATTGGCACGAGAACGAATAACGATTTGAGATCTGGAGTGAACGATGGAACTGCAATGATACTAACGGCGGGAGATCGTCTTGGAGTAGGAGCAACGTCTCCGAACGTTCCTCTTCATATACCAGGCTTCACCTCAATATCGTACGGCAATAAATCTACCATGGTTTACCGACTTCGTACAAACAACGGCGTAACCGAAATGACTCTCGGGCCAATTTTGTATGACACCGCTGCCGTTTTTGGCGGCTACATTTCGTGCGCGGCTCCAGCAACAACAAGTGACCAATGACTACAACGAAATATTTAGACTGCTCCTCTTGATCGCATCAAAATTCTATACAACGAGTGTGATGTTGTTCTCTATGAGTGGATGCTGTCCGAGAAACGCCAAGGACAGGAGGCTGGTTTAATCGCCCAAGAGCTCGTTCGTGCTAGTCTAACTGACTTGGTATCTGTATTCCATCGGGATGGAATGCCCGAAGGCGAGGATGCGAATATTTCACCGAAGGATGTGCAGCTTAACGTAGATTACAGTCGCATAGCTGCGTACAATATGAAGACGATTCAGCATTTGTTAGCTGAAATAGAGGAGCTAAAAAAGAAAATAAGAGCTGCCGCGTTAAATAGCAAATGTCTTCACCGAAGACTTCTTTTTTGAGACGGTTTGTAAGCCCATATTGCGTCCACCTGTCGTCTGTGTAGAAGCATCGGACGTCTTCATAGTTTTACCAAGATCGGTAACCCATTCGACAGCTTGAGTCTGCTGAGCTCGCTCATGAATGATCCAATTTTTCATGATGGATTAGAGCTCCGCGATGTTGAGATCGCTACTATCACCATATCTCCCAGCGGAACTCAAGATGATTCGGGGTTGAAGAAGAACATTGTTTTATTAACTCGACGATTTTTAGCTCGCTATATTAGTCGAGTAATAATATCCTTGAGCTCAGAATCAGAAATCAATCGGTTGTTGTACATATCCACACTGAGAGACTTCTGCTGCCGAATAATGGATGGATTGACCTTGCCTAGATCCATCTCGCCTTTCAGCTTATCGTACTCGGATCTCAGTGAGTCAAGCCGATTCTCGAGCTTATCATGGAATTGATATTGGAGATGAGTGATTGCAAGGATCTCCTTGAACATTTTTTTTGTCATTGATGGTTAGCTTGTCGTAAGAAGCTTGATCAATATGCTGCTTGTAGACAAGGGTCTTGATCATGAGTTGAAGACTATCACTGATCTTGCATTTAGGTCCACATTTACGACAATTGGGCTGCACAATCACCAGTGTCTTAGCATCGAGATCTGGCAAGCGAACGTATTTGCTCCCAATCTGACGATACGCGTACGCACTCGGAGTGTCTAAGCTCTGAGTTTCGTTAAGATTGTACGTACGTCCACGTCTGACAACACCATCCAGCGGAGCAACACCAGCGCCTCTTAGACCACGCCCTTTCAACCCACTCCGTCTTTGTTTCTCAAACGCTTTAGCAGCACGCTCTCGCTATTCCTCTTCTTGCTTCTCATAAACACGTTCGTTATATCGCTTAGTCTTCATTGAATAAACAGCTTTAGTGACTTTACTGCAGCCCTTGCAGCCTTCAGTACGGAATTGTTTCGCCGGCTAAGCCCGGCCGTCTTAATTGCTTCTAACTGCCTCTGAGCCTCTCCATACTCTTGGAACGCCCCTCTGCATCGTCGTGGATCTTCGGTAGCTGCTCATCGTGATCGTATGGCTCTGCACTTTCTTGCTTAATATCAGATGCGTTGTTGAAGATGACTTCACGAATAATCTTAAGATTGGCATTTACATTATTAATCATTTTCAGTTCATCGTTGCCTGCTGGGGTTTCTATATTGCTTGCAGTGCGATATGCATATTCCAATCTATCAAGCAGGGATAGAAACGTATCCATCCATTGAATAGTCTTCATTAAATCAGTCCAAACTTTTCCAGATATAGACTATATTCTTTGTTTAAAATATTTAGATATCGATCCTCACTTGGGACACCAACATAATACGTGTCGTGAACTCTTACACCTTTGTTGTAACCAACAATAGGGCGAAGACGGAATGGAATCACAACCTTCTTATCGAAAAGACTCTTGTAGTACTCGTACAGTATTTTCTTAGCTTGGCTATCAAGGATTGACAATTTATGATCTCTGTCTTCATCTAATCTAGTTTTAATATCATAACGTGCCTCTCGCTCATCATTATCACCTGTAGGTTCGGATGATTTAATAGTCTTTTCGACATCACTTGCCCCTACCATAGTGAGTTTTAAGCCTCTGCTCTTCACCTTTCCAAAATTCTCTAAGTGTCGATTGACAATCAACTTTTTTATTGCTGATGTATGCTTCAGATTTGATCCTTTGCCATACACATCAATGGAACCTTTTAACCCAAACGAATTGATTCGGGCTGCTTTCGTCAGATTTGTACATTTCTTTGAAGATTGGTAAGATACTCTTCATCAGACCATTAGACTCCAGCATCTCCCATTTTTTTAAATAATCCATAGCAACTGGAATCGGCTTTGCTTGTTGTCAGATGTTGTCGACGTTGAATTCCGACAAAAACGGATGTCAGGTAGTCTTCGATCCTTAAGTATAACATCGAGATCCTCTAGTTCCTCGCCTGCTCCCATCTTCTTTTCCAATCGCGCAAGTGTTCGCGTCAGAGTGACTTCATCACGCATGGCCCCAACTTCATCGATTGAGTTGCTTTCTCCGCCATACAAGATATCCCTGATTTTTGCTTCAGTGGCTATCCAGTCGATAGTTTGATCGTTTTTGGTTTTGTTCCCGTTAGAAAGCGAGCCTTAGAGATGTTTTATCTCCTAAGAAGTATCTCTCATCATCTCTTCCAGTTTTTTTCGAATAGGAAAGATTCCTAAAGAACCCCAGTTCGAATTGTTAGAGAACAAGGCCTTGATCCACTCCCGCCCAGCGACCTGATCCTCTGTATCTACAGGTTTTGTAGCTCTTATAGTAGAAATGTTAGCATCAAGCGGCTGAGTACCAGCATCAACTACTATCGATCCCAGCATCAGATGTTTAAGGACGAGCTTGGACGTTTCTATCAGTCATATTCACACGATTCGTGTTCATAGATGTCTCAACCATAACTGGTGATACCTCAGGGTTTTTCACGGAGTTTTCACTACTCAGACTTTTTTTCTCCGACATGTCGGTCTGAGTCGATTCGGTTGATTTCTTAGCTACCGTAGTAAATGCTTTATCAACATCGCTGGCCCAGGATGCTCCTTCACACATGCCACGCTTGGCTTTCGCTTGGCGAACTCGTCTGTGAGCCCTTTCAAGCAGCTCATGCCGCTTTTGTTCTCTCTGAGCTAGTGAAGTAAAGTTAGGGAACATATTAACCTGTATATGAGTGCTAATAAAAAGAGTGGGCATAAATACTATGACAGGGTCTCAAGACTATGCCTACGTCCGAGCCTCGCTCGCTACCAGTACGTAGGCATTACCGAATCATTACGATATGGCATATACGCATGGCAAATATGGTTCCGCTCATTTAATAAATTAATATATCGGTTCTTGATACAGTGGGACGGTACTCCAAATATCTCCTCGAGCTCATTTTGATACTTCACATTAGCTACCGTTGTTCAAAAATTGGATACTGGATCTAGATCGAGTAACCCATTTTTGATCCTGCTCACCTCTTTAATAATCCATATCTGTCGCCGAAGCGTGGCGAGCTCCCGCTCTTTATCTAAACAATTGGGGCACATTATTAAACTGTGGGAATGTATATATATATCAAGTCAACATACTTTAGAAAAATCTGTAAAAACATACCTAGTTAAATATATCTGAACTCAATACTTAAGAGAATGTCTCTACTATTTATACTATCAAGCTAATTGTTGTTCATTTATCTTCTTTCTTCTAACGCCCAGTATGCGTTCTCAGTGTTGATCTCTTGTTCTTATTTATCAATCGTAAATTATCCTGTTGTCTGCTTCTGCTCGGTTATGATTCAGCTCCGACTCCATGACCTTGCCTTTTGCCTCGTTTGGGGTCATCCAAATAGAGCTGTGGGTGGTGCTGTTATAGTTGTCGATCAGGTCAGCGATAAGTTTCTGGGTGATCGCTTTCGGTGATGGAGCGGGAGAAATCCTCCCGGGCGACCTTCGGTCAGCCTTATCTTAGTCAGGCGCTGCGTCAGCGTTCTGCTGAAGCGTTCAATCTTACCCATGGCTCCGTGGTCTCCTGGATCGTTGTTGTAATGTTCGATTTTCTTGGTTTTGAAGAATTTTGAGCGTCCTTGTTCATGAATTCGCTGCCGTTATCACTCGTTAGGATATCTACTTTCTGTAGGCGAACTAATGATTTGATTGCAGTCAATACAACCGATGCAGTCTTAGTTTTAAGTAGCTTAGCGTAGCCAAGTCGTGGGTTGATATGCATGCATGTCAATATTGGGCGACTCTCCCAGAAACCGAGATCCATCTGCCACGAATTTGGGTTGTGTGACGTGATTTTAAACCCATCGTACTTCTTCTTCTGCTCCTGGAATCGTTGAATGTCTGACTGAGTCGCATACCATTCCTTCACTATTTTGAAAGTTATTTTTTTGGGTCTAACTCTCTCGCCTTCTCATATAGAGCTTGAGCAACAACATACCCGTTTTAGGCTCGTAATAAAGTTTATTCAGGAGCTCCGCCATGGCTATGTTATAGTCCATAAAAATGAACAATTTATTAGACTCCTTTAAATATCGAGCGCGATTGTTGAAATCCCATCTCATAGTACTTGCCGCTTATCGTAGTAGTAATTGAGGGCAGTTTTCCTTTGCGTGTATGTAATTATCGATTTGGACGCCTTGCTAATGCGGAAGCCTTTGTTAGTACCCTGAAGGGTGATACGACAGTCTCGAACCCATCTGGGTTGAGTACATCCTCGTTGCGACCTCGACCCTGATGCACTCCCTTGGTGCTGACTTTGACCTTGTACTCGGAGTCAGGCAGGTAGCAAATGTAGTTCTTGCTCGATATTGAGACCATCGCATCACCAGATCACTCATCCTTAAAAAGGCCAGGCGTACGGCGATCAAATTTCGGAACCTCAGTGTTGTAATCACGTGAGAACCACTCGTACTTGTGCTGATTTAAGTGCTCATGTAGCTCAGGTTTGATGCAGTTCTGGAATGGATTCTCACAACGGAAAGCGATATAGGCACTGTCAGTGTCTATTTCCTGGTACTGGAAATCGCTGCGATCGAAGTAGAAGTCAATGCAGTCGTAGTAAAACTGAAGCATTATCAGCTTGGTGAGCTGATAGATTGCAATACTCAGATGGATCGGGAGATTGTTCTTAATTCGTCGTTTTTTCATGGTGATCTCAGCGGTATCGTTCAGCTCATCGAGACCATGGAATGTGAAGTGTTCGATACGTGATTTGATTATGGCATCGTCTGACTCGTACTTGATCTCCTTGCGCTTAGTCATATCCATGCCAGATCGACCGAAAGCACTGTTGCCCACCAGTTTCATCATTTCTGCAATCATGGCTTTAGACTTATCAGCATCACCCTCCCGTCGTGCGTTCGACACAGCATCCATAAATGGGGAGAATGCTTTGTGAGAGCTAGCATTGATGAAGCTGTAGGTCTTGGTGATCTCCATACCGTGGGAAAGGTACCACTTGAGCAAAGGAGCGTAAATGAGAATCTTCTCTCCAAAGTAGCTACCAATTAGCTTGCGGGAAGGATTTGCACGACCTGATTCTAGAGCCTGGTTGTATTCGTACATGTGAGCACCAATGATGCCCTGATCTTCACAATCGATGACCGTATTCTTGAAAATGGGGGTCATCTCGCTGAAATACCCCTTCAAGTGCTCTGGCGTCCGAATATCACACTCAAGGAAGCCAAATATCTTGTCGTTCTTGATATCGTCGATGATTCCATCATAAGCCTCGATGGTGGTCAGTCTCCCGCATGGCATATCATTACCAAGTGCCCATAGGTACAGAGCGGTAGCATCGAAGCCGATGATCTTTTTGCACATCTTGTCATCTAGAATCTTGGTTTCGTTACGCTTAGCGTAGCGGTTGGATTGATGGTCCTACAGCAATGTTGGCTTTCATCTTACCATAAATCTCCGATTCCTCCTTATCAATGCTATAGACCAGTCTATCCGAGTTGAAGTCAAGTAGCTTTTGTATCGGAACCCGCTGAGCGACATGTCCTCGCGACATTGCATTCGATGCAGTTTCCATCAATATGACCTAGCTTGTTATTGACACGGTCGGATGATGCTGTATCTATGGTCAGTTGACAGTAGCAAAGACCGCATAAGTACTTTTGCCGCTTGAGTAGATCATTCGAATGCTCGACAGTCATGTCGTCATCGCGACCAGCATCCGCATCCTGGTTTCTGTATCCACCCATGCGCTTAGTAGGAAATCTGAATGCTTTTGCTGGCTCCCTGCTCTCTTTTTGAGGTTGTTGAAGCACGTCTGGTACATGACCTTCTCACTCAGTCGTGGAAGGGATACATCATCGGCAAACATGTCCAGCTCGAACCCCTAGAACAGCTCACGCTGGGCCTTGATAGCCTTGATGAATGGAACTACATCGAGATTATTGTACCAAATGAGTAAGTCTTTGATAGACTTCATCTCATAGTGCTTCCACACGAACTTTACTCGCTCGTAGTCAGAATTACTGATGCTGGTGCCACGAAGCGCACTATCGAATGCTGATTTGGGAGGGATTTTGATTTCGCTGAGCACGTCGAAAGCTTTGATATACTCGTACGGAAATAGCCCCTTACCCAGACCACAGAGACAACGAATCTTGTCATCACACTTGCATCCACCGAGATATGTAGTAAGGTACTTGTCATAGCTTGTACCAGCCGGGACGTAGTTAGTAATATCAAGCATTTTCAAATCATCGGTGGCGATGCACATGTAGCAAGGCTTCTTGATAACAGAGTTGATGTTTCTGGTGCCGATAACAGCAACCATATCGTTCATGATGAGGTTGATATCGTAGCGGCTGCTGTTGAAGCCAAATACCGTTACTTGATCGAGCTGTTGCTTGATTTTACCATAATCCGTCCTGTGCTTACCAAAACCAATGATGCTGTGGAAATCGAAGAAGGTGGAATATTTGGCTTCCCGAATCCACCTATCTACGTCGTCCATAGTGTAAGTTTTACCTAAATCGACTCCAGGAATCTCCATACCTGGTAATCTGTGGGCGTTGATGATCTTACGGAGGAGCGACTCAAACTTGGATACGTTGTATTGCTGGATCTTCGAGCCCACATCGCCATTTATATTTGAACATATCCGTAAGCAAGGCCTTCGGACGTCATCTACAAAGCAACGCACCTCCTCTGTTAAGCTATCCGCTACCGAAACTGATACCGTAATGTGCTCGTTTGTGAAGACAGTGCTCTATCCATGTTGATCCATGTTGTACCACAGTCGGCTTAAGAATGGCCTCGACATCATAAACGATGAAATGGTCAAGATACTGGTCCATAGCCTTGATCGAGTACTTCGTGAGCAATCATTTAATAGTGTTCTGAACTGGCTTGTTGATAGTTGGTTGAACTGGGACGCTCTCGATTTTTACGAGCTCACACTGTTTTTGTGTGGTTGTTATGCTTGTCATGGCTAATGAAAATCATCTCACACTTCGAACACTGGTATTCACTCTGGAGCATGTCCAGGTTGGTGATGTAGAGAGCGTGATTCTCGAGGGAGAGAATTTTATCGCCTCATACACCTTGTCCGATGGGCGAATGCATTCAACCTTCCCAGAAGCCACATTCATCGAATGTACATTTATGCTCAGTTGGAAGCATTCCTCCACCTCATCAAGCTGTAGAAGATCGATCGGCTTGAAATTACGGAACAGACTCAGTGTATAAATAATACCCTTGAAAGAACAGTAGCGCTTGAACGCCGCCTTCACCAGAGCCTGAATGAGCCGTGGATCTTTCTTAGTACCAGACTGGGTGTGGTAAGCAATGCAGTGGAAAACGCATTTGTTGTTCGTTTTCGGGAAGTTGATAACACGCTTGTTATCGCGGATGATCTTGGGGATGACAACCTCGCTATCTCCAAGGGCATGCTCGCGATGGTAAATGAAAATCTTAAATCCTGTTATCGCCTTAAGCTAATATCCACTCGATGGGTAGTTGAGCTTGTCGACTAACTCCATTGATCGAATCTCGGAAATGACCTTCTTACGAATGTCTGCCTTGCTGTTGATGGCAACCGGTCTTTCGAATACAGACGTGTTAGCAATGTGTGGATGCCAATATTGACTAAAACTATCATCCGTCTTGCTGATTAGATCATATCCTAGAGCGATATTGACCTTGAAATCATTCTTCTGGCTTGCGAGAACGTTCTCAAGCTTGTCATAGAACTCTGAGGCCTGGATACTCTCATATAGATGAGACTCCATTTTTGTTGTTGTAGAAACGGTACTTAGGGTCAGCTTTGTAGTTAGCCGACATGTGCTTTTGAGTTGATCCGTAGAGACCTTATATTGCTTAGCTACGAGTTCCTGATTCTTACGGTTGGAAATGTTGCTAACATATACCATCTTACCGGTTCTACCACGAACCTTGACTCGGTAGCTGCTCCCCAATTTAATAGCTCGGATATTTAATCTATTTAATCCCTCAAGTTCGTAGGCAAACACACTTGCTATATATTATCGGTGGTTACATTTTCCCCTCGTGGGGTCGTCGTTATAGTTATACTTTTTCGCTCAGGATCGTCTTTATATGTTAGACCTCAAGAAAAATCTGAAAAAATTAATTTAGAGATACGTGGTAAAAGCCTTGTCAAGACTTTGGAGCCAATGATAATATTTTTTATCGTTGGCCTTGACCCATTCGAACGATTTGGTCTTGTGCTTACCAAATCCAACAGTCGATCGAGGAAGTAAATTGCGCGCTAAATCCACCTTAGAGATCTCTGATACTGTATCGCATCCAAATAGAAATTGAATGTAGCTATCATCAACTCCTAAAAGTGATTTAGGTGCGGTCTATCTCAGTATCGACTTTCTATTTTCGATTTTTTTAATTAATTAGCTAAGTTAGGTTTCGCTGGTATTTTCGGTTTCACTTTGCTTAAGTTCGATTTTTTTTTACCGCGTACAACTTTCGCTTTTGAGCATTAATTTGATCGCGGTGCTTCTCATCGTACTCTCGCTGCTTATCGATACGTGTTTCTCTCGTATTGAGACAGTAGCGCTTTTGAGCGGCTTTGATACGCTCCTTGTTAAGTTGATATTTATCGGATGAGTACGCCATCTTTATATACTATAAACTTTACATTTGTTAGGATAAACAATAATTAAGGAGCAAAAGTAGCAAGTTACGTTGAGCTGAATTGTTTTACTACCGGTAATATTGAATCTAACGATTCCAGGCATGTGTGCTTAATAAGGATATTCATTTATCACTGCTTCGAATTTTGAGTCTTCTTCACCTTAAGATAACTAGTAAAGCAGTGGCAGCGTCTGCAGTGAGCTTCTGGATAACTTGATTTGGTCCAGACTCGGCTTCTTATCTAAACCATTAGGAGTACATTCCACTGTGAATCGGCATTTCACGAACCATTCGAAATTCGTATTCCATCCTCCTCGCCAGCAAGAACTCCGGACTGAGCTCATCAGACATCAACTCGTATCTCTCCAGCATTTCTGTTGCGGCATCATCGCCTGCAGGTGCAGCTTTGAGCAACTTCTGACGCTTCGGAAGAGGTACACGCAAGAAAGGAATCCGCATGGGAAACACTCCAGTTGATGCAACCCTATTTGTCTCCTTCAGAAGTTCTTTCATCATTTGGAATCCGTTAGCTGGACACCTGAGCGTCAATCTCGCGATTTCTCTGCCTGGCGTGAACCACAGAAAATACCAGTAGTTGTTCAAGTTGGTGAGCAATCCCACAGGAGCACAACGGTTTTCACTTTTCAAGTCCGCCGCAACCAACTCAAGCAGTATTTGGCATCGTTCTTTGACACCACACTGTTCCTTCTTGAGTTCGATCACAAAGTGAAGACCAGCAAAAACTTCATCCATGGAGTTTGCCGCTTCGTCGATAATCATCATATCCGTCGTCCCCTTCACTTTGAAGGGCAAACTGCTTGAAACATCGCAGTCGAGCAAGTTCTTCACCTGCGCTGAGTCCTTCAGATAATACTTGGGCTTCAGTCTTGGGGAAGATCTTGAAGGAGTTGTTCTGCTATCGTCTTGATTCAAGACACCCGGAAGGTTGTCTCGAAAGTACTGCATGTACCCCGTCCGTTGCTCTAAGTGGTCCTCAGCTACGTTTTCGTGCCATGCGTAAGGATGAATCGAGCCATCTATGTCTTCCGCGACATCAATGGTCGAGTACTTGTAACCCAATGTTGTCATCACGTTCCCTTCTTTCGAGCGTGTGCATGTTGATATGGAAATCGATAGCATCTTCTCATCCCGCTCCTTCAGAACCTTATTCATTGCCATCTCCACTTGGTCAATAATCACCGGCGTCAACGCGGCCGTAGCTTCTTTCGCTGAACTTTCCGGAACCACCACCAGCACGTGGATTTGGTCAGTGGATGGCTGCGGCATTCTTGTCAAACAGCCAGTGCTGCAAAGTCTTCGTCGCCCTGTATCTTCTCGCCATCGATCACCGTTTGAATGTCTTGATGCGTATTTCCTTCTTCCAACTCCAGCGCAGCAGGATCGTCATCTTTCAGCCACGCGTCGCCCTTCTTCGCCAGGAAGAGCTGCAGCTCGTCAGGACATGATCCGTTCTTCTCTCTCCCTTGATCGCCTCCTTCAGGTCTCCCACCGACTCCCCGCATCGATGTCCACAGGAAACGCGCTCCCAGTCGCTCCAACGACAGCACAAAAGAGCTTCACCATCCTTTCTCGAGCTAGAGAAATGAACGGAGAAATTTTGTAATCGTACTTAAGCGATGAATGGTGTGGTCACATACGTATACGGTACAGTACAGTGGGATAGCACACGGTGTGATATCATATCACTGATATGACTTTAACACCCTGCCAAATTGTATACAGAGAACCCTGGCCAACTTAATACCTCTGTTGTCTAATATCCTGGTGTACTTAATCACTTATCGATCCACCGACTCGGTATTCAGGCTTAACTATGGCGCTTAATTAATACTTGTCAAATTAATGCTCGATGGGGATTTTTCAATACATTTGTTAATGAAAAGCATCCACTATCATACTTGTTCAGCGCCAAATATTGCATACTAAAAGGCTTCGGGTCGATGTCCGCGCACACGCCGCTCCCTGCTCCTCACGTTGCTGTTTCCTCAGCCGCTCCTGCGGCGCGTTTATTAGCAGCCGTGCATTATATCCTGTGTTGTAGATATTAGCAATGGTCTTTATCGACTGGGTTCATCTAAAGTGATACCTTGACACATTTTAAACCCCGTTACAGTAGGTACTGGCCATAAGGATCCCGTATAGCCTGTGTAGTACAGACAACGACGGTGAAATCCGTACCCTCACTGAACTGTATCCGCCATACAAAAGTAAACGGGGCATCTCGACAAAAAAATCCGTACCCATCAGTGATTCGCTATTTGTGATTGGTGAAAAAAACATTTTTTATCCTATACTTGGACTTCAGGATATCTTGGAATTGCCTTTTCAAAGCTACGCACAACACAGTGCTCTGTGATGCCTTCCCATGCTGTAATGGTGCGCTTGATCGCGCCAAGTCTCTTTGCTGCGCGGTGCGTGTACCATTAATCTTTTCTGATAGCCATACGCCTGTCAGCTTCTTCTTGAGTGGACCCATAACTCCAACATCAAGAGGCTGACAGACAGACGTGCTGTTTGGCGGAACAGGGCACACTAGTGCTGAGGTAGCCTCCGCTACCACATTCTGTCCTCCTTCCGATACATGGGAATCGAAGTTATCGAGAAGGAGGACAGAGGGAGAATCTATTTCAAATTTAAGCAAACTTTCAATATAAACTCCCAAACAGTTGCGTCCATCCAGCCATGTTCTTGGACTGTATAAACATGTCCATCTGGATATGTTGGCAACTCATTTGTCTCCACAGTGCCGCCAGGTATTCCTCGCAGAATGAAGAGTATTGGCAGTTTTTTCCTAAATCAAATAACGTTACTTAGTTTCAGTATACAGTAAATTAAATGTAAAATAAATGAACGTACCGTCAGCCCGAATGGTGAGCACAGCTGTGAGTCTTCCGGAATTCTTCTGCATATGCTTGACTTTTGCTGATCCACGCCTCCCCTTGAGGGCCCATATTTTGTGGGGTGGAGTGTCGAAATAAATGGCCGTTTCGTCGACGTTGTAGATAGCACTATCCGGAAAATGGCTGTATTCGCTCCAAAACTTGATTGCAAATTCTAAATGCGTCTGCTGTAGTACAGCTTCGTTTTTCTTCGAATGTTGTGGCTACGTTGAAAACCCATGCCTAAACACCATATTATAAAAACACATATCATTTGAGCCAGTTTCAATTAGTACAGCGTTCGTATATTTGGGCCACCTGCCAAAACGGTTTTGTATGTGAGTATTAGCCCATAACGACTGATGATTACCGTGTTCCACACAACATGCTCAAAGCACATTTCTCAACTCCATCTAGAGGCTGAGTTATTAGCAAAAGTAGGGGTGTTCGTATACTTTTGGCCCGGAGTGTATTGTGCTTTGTCTTGCCTTTAGTGCACTATTCCTAACCTCACCCCCTGCACTAACTCGTGCATGATTACGTACAAATCGTGAAGAATTTTGATTGGTGATTTCAACAACTGGGTTTCGGTACACGCGTGGGGCCAGTTAGTCTGCTCCCTCACGCAGACGCCGCGTTCCTTAGAACCGCCGTTCGATCGGCCGACTCGCCTCCATCACCAGGGGATACTCGACTTCGTGGACAACTCGTAGAAGGACGGGAAGATGCTGTTTGCGTCCCTGCAGGGGCATGTCGCCGTCGTCGCGCTTAGAAGCCACTCAGTGAGTCGCTCATTCTCTACTATAACCACCCGACCGACTTCTTCGTTAACAAGCTCGAGGTGCCGTGTCACATCAACCAGCCCGTGAACCCTGAACTAGCAGTTGGGCCGACCGGACTCGAAGATTGGCCAAGTGCACCACGAAATGAAGCGAGTGGGGATCCAGGCCAACCAAATTGCAGGAGGAAGACTGGCAGGTTCCTACCCAATGTCGACGGAGAGGCGCTGCTCAGGTGAGTGAA
>JAAKBF010000292.1:0-14097 GCA_012656075.1 Phytophthora hibernalis | reverse complement strand
CAGGGTCATTCAAGGTCGGTACGGGTTCCTTAGTCATGCGGAGACGAGCGATTTTTCCGTATCGAGCTGACCTGAGACCGTATACTCCGGGAGGGTCTCCATGGCATCCTCACCTCGTCCACACGAGCCACAACATTTCAGGCCTCATACTGACAGTCCTCATTCATGCCTTCGAGTTCTTCATCTTCATCTCGACAGGCTCATCGTATTGCCTTCAAGTTCATCACGGTCTTCCTTCTCGACGGGCCTATCGTACTGCCTTCGAGTTCATCACAGTCTTCTATCTCGACAGGCGCATCGTACTCGCCACGGAGTTCATCACAGCGATGTTCGATCCATGGCCCATCTCCTTGAACCCTCCTCGTCTTCAATCACAGCAAGGCAGTCGCCCGAGGCATCATACTCGTTCAAACCAAATCCATAATCACTTCACGCTCAACCAAACACGTCGGCAGTGTCATCTGTGTCATACCCCGCACCACATCGCCGCTCCACTCATTCTCAAACCGAAGGACCGTCCTCTTTCTTCTTCCCGGTCACCACCTGAGTCACCATTAGACCAGAGGAAGGAGTGACTTTCCTCCTTCCTCCTACCTCATCATTGACGAGGAGCGGGTGAGGCTGCGCATCTTCGGCCCTTTCGAGCGATTTCGCGAAGAGCAGCAGTCTCGGCACAGTTGACGGCAGGTGGCCAGAGTCTCCACACCAGAAACAGCCACGAGAAGGACGGTTCCTTGGCCTCCGTCACCGTTCCATTTCCACGGTATGGTTCTTCGCATTCCGGGATAATATGTCCGAGTTGTCCACACCGTCGTCAAGTCATGCGTTGTCGAGGACAGTGGATACGACTGCACCCCTTTCGGTCACATCGTCCGCACACGCTTATTTCCATCACGAGTACGGTCATCTGCAGCCATACTGATACCACGGAATTGACGACCGTTTCCATGAGTTCCTCCAGTCGACGGTAGTTGTTCTTGCACGGCAGAGACCGTAGGATCACGGTTCCGAGTCGCGCGTGGAGGTTGGTAGAGGTTGCTGCTTCCATCAGCAGTGGCAAGAGCCACTGCTGCTGTTTGCTCATGAAGTTCTGCATCTCCTCGGTCAGTTCGTCGACAGGGAAGGTCCCATACCAGGTTTGCCCTTAGTGGCTTCGTCTTCGATAAACTCGTCGTCCTCTTCACTCGGGCGGTGCATGTACTTGAACATTAGCCACGCGCACGCTTCAGGAATATCACACGCGGGACTTGGAGAGTCGAGCGTCGCTAGCAGACGTTCGTTACGCATGCATTGACGGAACAGTTGATATCTCATACGCTGGTCCGGATAGTCCAGGGACTCGCAGAGGTCCGAGACACGGTCGCCCCATTCTTCCACAGACTCACCGCGCTCGTTTCGTCGTGTGCAACCGTTCCCATAGTTGATCAGCCGTGCGACTCAAGAAGTGATTGTGAAACCGGAGCTTCAAGGTCTCATACGTCTTGATACTGAGTTTCCCCACCAGCGCTCAGCTCAACCCTTTAGATTCTGACAGAACACCAGCAACCGTGAGCGGTCCGGTAGTCCTTCAGTATACGACGAGAAAGCGTCCCAGAAATCACGAGACTTCTCGACCGTAGTCGTGTCCGAGTAGAACATCGGCAGGACCTTCACAGCATTTGACACAAGACTCGACATCGCGAATGACTCAGGAGCACGGATGGTCGTTACCGGTCCTCTCCCCACCATACCCAACTCCTATCAGAGGCGGAGTAGACCGTCCAATAGGCCTAGGGTGGTCGAGCACCCCTTCCAGGAGGAAGAACGCTAGCTTGAGGCGGAGGAGCACTCTGGAGCACTTCTTCTCACAGGCGTACTTCCAGGTGGCGGAGCACTGCTGTACCCGGTCGGCGCATGCCGGGACAACGGAGCACCACACGACGGAGGAGTCCCTCCGTATCCGACCAGCGCACTACGAACGGTACTCGCGGACGGCCTTGTCCCTTGATCACTCGGGGTGGCAGAACGTCCTCATGTGGCAGAGATTTTGTCCAGGCTGGAGGAGCCCCTTTCAGAGCTGTAGTAGGCTGCTTCATACATGGGGTGCGGCGCCCGAAAGACGACAACGGAGCCGCTCCATATGCAGGATAACCAGGCATCCCAGGGTGCGTATTACCAGGTCCGCTCTGTCCGTCATTGGCACCGTATTCTCATTTCACTCGCCAGTCCCAACCGATAGACGAGCGGCCGACACGACGGGTCTCTGGTCCAGTATAACGAGGAATGAATCCACTCGTTGACCGTTGAGGTGTCACCGGAGCGTCCTCTTTACAACGTTCGCATAGTCTTCAGCGTACGGCCTCCCAAATTGGTCGCCATACTGTTCCGCGTAGGCGTTATCGTAGTCCGTACCATACCCTTCAGCCTCTCTTGGCTCGTACGGTTCCAGGTAACGTTGTTGCTCAGCACGGCACTCCGATGGTTCACGCAAAACGTCAGCATCCGTACCGTTACCATGTTCACTCGTTTCCTCAGCGAGGTCGTCCACTTCTCCAACAGGATCGTCCACCTCGGTATTCTTTGACTCATCTTCGTATAAGTGTCTAAAGTGGTGCTCAACAGCAGGCGCAAGAAAGATCTATCCGATCTCAACAAACTTCAAGAAGCGATGTACCAGCCTTCGATGGACCTAGGGCCAATGACAGAAGCGACGGGTGACCAAACGCAACGCTGTGGAAGCGATGCGATCTAGTACGACTCGGTGACACGGGTGATAACGAAATTTCGGTAGGATGTCATGACGATGGTACGCTGACTCGTTTCCATGGTATGTGATGATGACGTGGACAGCCATCGAGACTGATTTCGAGCTAGCTCTGTACCGGATGTACGGAAACAAAAGTATTACGCTCACCATCCGGCCTGAAGCTCAATTGATTGACGACAACTACCTGGCATGGTGGTCACCATGGTGATCTGTACTTGAGCTAATTCATTTTAATACTACAGACGAAAACAACTACTGCAGCACTGACCTGTACCTGAGGCAATGTAGCCCAATGTTACAGACGAAAACAACTACTGCACCTGCATCTTGAAATTTGATGAATTTCGTGGACACGACGTGGAAACCCAGAATGAAGTATCAATAAAGAAAACATGTGGTGTAGGGAAATCCAGATTTTGGGTGACCCTACACTAGGAACGCCTAAACTAGACCAGTGGGTACATCGCAATCAAGAGGATCAAGGGTACACCGCTGAGTGGATACATCGCACTCAACAGGGAACGGATTTGATCGGGAACCGCACTTAGCTGGACTCAGCGGAGGACGGACTCAGCGATGAACGGGCTCAGCTATGAACGGACTCAGCGATGGACGGACTCAGCGATAATCTACTGGCGATAACCGACTCGGCGATAATCGACTCGGCGAAAGTCGATTTGGCGAGAATATGCCTCGAGGGAGACATATCAACTGGGAGATAAATCAGGATCTAGGCGAAGAGTCGCCGAGAAAACAGCTCGACACCAAGGACGGAGCTGAGCGAAGAGTCGCAGGAGATCTGTAACGACTTCATTTCATTAGATATTTGTATAGGACCGATAGAAGAACATAGGGAAGAGCCCGAAGGGGCTCTCCGAAGATATAGAGATAACAATCAGAGCAGAATCTTTAAGTCCAAGAACAGCGTACACTTTTCCGGTAAGTCCCTGCGTGGGCTGGATTATGTCTGCCGTCGTTCCCCGAGAGGCATAGCTTGTAGGGGAGCCGTCTGGTAGCGCCAAGAGATCAAGGTCGACCCAGGGAAGCAAACTGACTTTTCGGTCATCGATACAACGGAAAGGGAAAGAAGCGAATGGCAGCAGCCGTCATTGGATCAGCAAGACTCGGCGATAACCTCTGTCCATAGCGAGGAGCATCAGAAACGATGCAATACCCAAATGGACAGGGTGACCAGTGGGACCCTGGCGAACGTGACCCAGTTCGACACACTGCTAGACTAATGGAGACAGGACTCGTCGAATGTGACGAGTTGGAAGTGTCAGACTCTCCGTTAAACAAGGACCCAGCAAACGACCTTCGGTTGCGGTCCCTCGCAGCCGCTGAAGAACTCGAGATGCACCTCTCGAAGTCTGACGTCTCCTCGAAGACGGGTCAGAACACGCCGAGTTTGAACACCTGTCGAGCGATGAAAGTCTAACAGATTATGCTCATGAGATCGCCGTTTTGCCTGACACGACGGAATCGTTATCAACGAAGCTAGACTATGAAGGCGATAACGTAATATCTTCAGCGCACGATGTTCGGCAGCAAAGAAGCTCGTCAAAACCTTGAGACGGCATGAAAATCATGATCTCGAGCGGAAATGCGCTTCCACCACCGGCATACGGTGTGGTCTGCGATATCGACGTCCAAGGGCACGAACCCATCAAGCAACAAGCTCGACGAGTGCCACTGAAGCACTTGAGCAAACGTTATGAGCTTTTGAAAGCATTGCTTCAGCAGGGCTCCTGTCATTTTCAAAGAGCCCTTGGGCCTCGCCAATCGTGATAGTCATGAAGAAGAATGGTGTCGACATTAGGCTTTGCATTGACTATAAGCTGGTGAACGCAATTACAGTCAGCATGGAATACGCAATGCCGCTAGTCGACGACGTGCTGACGGAACTCGAGAGCTACTAATGGTTCTGTTCCCTCGACGCTGCTAGTGGATTCTGGACCGTAATGATGACTCGACGAGCTCGCGAAATTTCGGCTTGTGTGTGTGCTCTCGGCCACTTCGAGTGGTTGCTCATGCCGTTTGGGCTTAAAAATGCGCCCATGATCTACCAGCGACTCATCGACAGTGCTATATGGGGTTACGTGCAACCGAGTGGTGGCTGGGCTACATTCGCCGAGAAGATCGGCTCGCTGAGCCTGCAGCAATTGCTCAGCGAAAGAAACGACCATTCCGGCTAACGCAAGGGGCAGATTCGATAGTTTAAGCACCAAATTTGAAGCCGACTACCGATCTCTCGATGAGTCTGACCCGCTGCAAGAGTTCATCAACAGCCCTGAGAACGACATGTTCAGTACGGGTGAACCGGACGAGTCACAATTGATTCCGGTCTTTGGTAGACGATCGTTTGTCGACGATATTTGCTTTGGCGGTGCAACATTCGACGAGTGCCTCAACACGCTCGACCGGTTGCTAAACCGATTCGCCGAGTGCAGAATCAGTGTGAGTTTCACCAAGAGTATTTTTGTCCAGCCGATGGTCGACTTGTCTCACAAAGTGACAGCCGACGGAATTACCGCGGATCCCAAGAAGCTGTCCGCGATCGCTGAGCTTCCATTCCCGTCGTCTAAAAGGGATGCAGGCATTCCTTGGCGCACTCAATTACTACAGCCGGTTCATCCAAAACTTGGCGTTGTATGGAGCAGTGCTTTATCAGCTCAAAGGAGATGACTTCGGCAGTGGAAGCGACCTATCGACCGCCAGAGCTTCATTCGCTGAGCTAACGCGGAAGGTGACAGAAGCACCTATTCTAAGGCATTTCGACTCAGCGAAAGACGTCCATGTCATGGTCTTGCCAATGACTGGGCGTTGAGTAGCACCCTGATGCAAATGCATGATGGGAAACTGCACCCAGTCCGTTTCTGTGGCAGAGTGCTAAAAGAAAGCGAGGCCAACTACCACCCAGCCGAGCGTGAAGTGCTTGCGTTGCTTCAATTGCTGAAGATATGCTATACGTTGGTGGCGGGCAAGACAATCCATGTCTACACCCGGTTCTCCACGTTAGAGTGGGTGTTCTCGTCGAAGACATTGTACGGACGACCAGTGAGCTTCGCCGTCCTGCTCACCGTACCACTTGAAAATTAAACGGGTGCGAGAGCGGGATATCGAATTCGCTCAGCTGCTGCAAGCCTCTATCACTCCACACATTGGACTCGACGAGTCGTTAGCACACATTGCACCACCATCTAAGAACTCGGCGAGTGTCCGCCTGGACCCAGAATTGCTATATGCGCACGTACCACACGACTTTGAGGGATACGTCCTGTCATTCGACGGGTCGGCGAAGACGGAGAAGTATGGCGGCTATGGTAGTTGCTCGTGGATCTTGTGGCGGCTGCCGATGTGGGACATTGTGATCGCTGCGAGTGCTCACCTCTTGGAAACCACGGTCAATATCGCCGAGTACTCCGGAATGAATAACGGCGTCATCGCGGCCCTTGACCGGGGCATCACCGACCTTATAATAGTCGGCGATTCCAGGCTCGCAATCCAGCAATCCATGGGGGTGATCGCATGCAGGAAGGAGACGTTGCAAATTCAGTTGGCGCGCCACAAGGAACTCATCGATCGCCTCAACTCCGTACGCTACCTCCATGTAGTCCGGTGCTACAACTCAGCGGCGGATACGTTAGCCACGGAAGCTCTAGAAGCGAAAGCTGGGCGTGTCGTTCTTAGCGGTGACCGCAAAGCTGAGCTAAAGACGTTGAACCGGATACAAGAAAAGCTGTACGTCGAGGAAAGCCCGACGAAGGAAGCAGAAGAAGTCCCTCCTAAAGTCTCAGCGATTACTCGAAGTCAAACTCAACCAGTTCGCCGAGTCCGATTCGCCGAAGACGAAGAACTAGACCCAGCGAGCGAACCGGCACCCGACGTGCCAGTAGAGTCCGATTCGCCGAGTCTACCCGACAATGATAGTCCAGTCGACGAGTTCGAAATGGAGTACCAACCTCCAGAAGCTCAGCAGGTAGTAGAGCAGGGCAGAGCTTGCTCAGAACGTCAGGAACTCCAAGTGCTGAAGACGTCAACCCTCTAGTGGTCCAAGCTGAGCGACGAGGCCGGATATCAACGGCGCAAGACGAAGAATGTCGATGGTCTGACCTGAAGAAATATTTGCGAGGTGAATTCGATGAGCTCACTCGGCGAAGAGCCGGCGACGCCGGCAAAGTAGCCGATAATTTGTACTCAGCGAGGACGGCCTACTATATTACATGAGCCGTCGCAGAGAGCGAGTAGACCCGACGAGGACGGCCTACTATATTACATGAGCCGTCGCAGAGAGCGAGGTAGACCCGACGAGCACGACACGAAGCTAAGAATGGTAGTGCCAACTACACTCATCGACGAAATCTTGGCGAATTGCCATAACTCCATTGAAGGAGGACATCAAGGCATCGTCAGGACTTATCACCGAGTGAAGGCCGATTACTATTGGATCGGTCTGTATGCCGACGTGGTCAAGCATGTGCAAGCCTGTGAAGATTGCAACACCAGTAAGAGCAAGCCTCAACTTCGCGGATATTCGCCAGGTAACGTCGTCTCCGATCGACCTTTCCAGATTGTGTCGATGGACTTCGTTATACCCTTGCCGAAGACTCAGCGAGGAAACACGGCTCTCCTGCTATTCCAAGATCACTTCACCGGGTTTGTCATCGCTAAGGCGATGGGCGATACTGGGGCACTCGAAGTGGCTAAAGCATTCGAAGAGTGCATATTCCGTCGATTTGGCGCACCATCGCTCATCCGACACGACCGAGACCCAAGATTTATGAGCGAAGTCTTTCAGACTTTCTCGGAGATGATGCAGTCTAGGTCTCGAGCTACACTGAGTTACCGACCACAAGCGAACGGGCAGCAAGAACGCAGTGTGAAGACCATGATACAAACGGTGCGTGTCTACGTGGAAGACCCGCTTCAAGCTGACTGGGACGACATCGCTGAGAAACTAGTCTATGCCATCAACAATTCGAGGGATTCGACTCGGCGAGAAACGCCATTCTACTTAGTGCACGGTTGGGACGCCCAGTCAACACTCAAATCGATGACATCCTCCATTCGCCGAGTCTCGAAAGACTCCAGCGAAACAAACCACCTCAGCGAAAGCCACAAAATGGCGTCGAGAAGCTAACCGACAACGGGAAATAGCGCTCAAACTAGCCTATGAGTACCAGCTAAAGGAAAAGGCCCGGCGAGCAAAGGAACACAACGACTCGCTGAGTCGGAGCGAGCAGAAAGCATACCGAATGACTCGACGAGCGAGGAGACAGCTGAAGCGAACAATAGCGACGGACTCGCCGAGAAAACAGTCTCTGTTCAAGATTGGAGACCAAGTCTGGCTGTTCATGGAGCGTGTCAAACCAGGCCTGAAGAAGAAGCTAGCCCATCGATGGCACGGCCTGTTCCGGATCAAGCAGAAGATCGAGGAGTTCGCCTACGAGCTGGAGCTGCCAGACAAGAGCGGCTACCGGTTCTATCCAGTAGTCCACGTGTCCAGACTAAAGAAAGTGACCGAGCTCGGCGAAAGGCCTACGACTTCGCTAGTCAAAGGACTCAGCGAAACCGATCGATTGGATTTCGACGAGGAACTGCTGCCAGAAGACAGTTGGGAACCTGACGAACGGACTGGTCGATATGAAGTCGAAGCCATCCTTAGGGACGAAATGCCACTCTCGACGAGTACGGATCGAGCCCAGCGTCGGTTTCTGGTAAAATGGGTAGGCTATGACGAACCCAGCTGGGAACCACTGTCGAATTTATCGTGTGGAGGTCTTCTCCGACTATCTTGACAAAAGAAACGTGAAAACCGTCTGCAAATGGTGCAAGTTGCAGACGAGTGTTAAAAGCTATTGCATATGACAAATACCACCGACCTGTGAAGACAAGCAGGCAGGTCGAGTGAGCGAAAGCTACTGCGTCAACTTATATTTTTGATATTACGAGATGGATGAGTACGGACTACATGAAGAAAAAGAAACAACTACCAAGACTCATCGAAAACTGCAACTGGGCGAACTGGGAGTCTCAGCGAAACGACTGCTTAGGCCTCGTCGAAAATTTGCTCGAAAATGTGGATACCAACACGATTAGCCGGAGGCTGAGCACTCTCGTCACAAGCAGGAGGCTCTGGCTCGTTGGGATCAGTGTCCTCCTGCAAGGTCCTCTCGACGTCGCCGACGGAAAATCTCCTGGGGCAAATACCGGGAACTCGGGATTGCGCGGACGGAAACACGTGTTGTATGGGTGCAACTCTGGACGAGTCACCCACCACACTCGCCAGGGCTCTTGAACGTCCAAGTCCTTGAGCTCAGCGAACCAATCCGAACGAGACGGGAACATGGGCTGGTTAATCAACGAATACGTGGGGACCGTAGGCTCAAAATAGAGTTCGGAGTCGAGACTCGGCGAAGGACCTTGAGCTGAGCGAGAACTGGCCGCAACCCGGAGCGCCTCCTCGTAAGACTTCATGACGATCCGCAACAGGTCGCCTCGGCGCTTACGCTCAAGAGTATACACCGCCCACAACTCGTGGATGGCGGCGAACTCCGACACGGGCGAGCTTGGGTTCAGGTCTGGATGTAAACCCAACAAGACACTTGAATCCACGATCCAGTGGTTCCTCTCCCAGAGAGCCACGAAAATCTTGGTACGAGAATCGTGAGGTTGCGACTCGTCGAATTCCCGACTATCGCCCAGAAACGAGCCCAAGCGTCGCAAACGATCATCAACGGGTCGTCGATTTCGCCGACTTCTTCTTGGAATGCAGACGTTGGCGGGCGGCGTCAATCTCGCTCGCCGAGACGAAAATCGGAGTCTCCGGGAACTTGGCGAGGACTTGTTGGCATGGATGAGACGGATTAAACACATCCATCCACTTCCGAAGCCCATCGAGAGTAGTTGGCGTCGGAGCCACACTAGACTTGCCTCCGATATCCAGCATCTTGACCGGGGAACGACATGCCAACATTTTCGCCCAGCAACGAGCGGACCCATAATGGAAGAACTCCACGCTGCGAGTCTGACGCATCGAAGGAGTCTCCCGCCTCGCGCGCAACAGCCTGTGCCGCACGAGCACGCAGCGTCGCGATTGGAAGCTTCAACGGTGCAGGCAATTCCACCATACCAGGGGCGTCGGAGGTTGACTTGGCGAAGAAACGCTTGGAGTCTTCTTGGACGATTTCGACGAGTTGGAACCTGTCGAACGCTTGGAAACAACCGGTGCTTTGCCCTTCGCAGGCGACTTGGCGACAGGAACCGTTGCCCGTGCCGTCTTGGTGCCTGAAGCCTTAGGTTTGGCTGCCTGAGAAACCGGAATAACCTTGCTCGACGACTTGGGACCAGAATCATTAACGATCGACGAGCTCTTGGCTTTCTTGGCAGTCTGGCGAGAAGACTTGGGAGCTGCTCGCTTCTTCGACGAACCCTTCGATCGAGGAGCCGGTGCACTTCCTCGCTTGACAGAATGTGGAGCTTTTCGACGAGCATTGGCATAGCTCTGTAGCTTGCCGCGTGGAGGCGCCCGGTCCGTGAGGACCACGGTGCTAGCTGACGATGAACAGCTATCCTCAGCTTCGACGTCCATAAGAAAATCTCGATGAGACATCCCGTTCGATGAGCTCACAGGAGAACCAACCGGTGACGGCTGAGAAGTAGACAGCGAATCGCTGGTCTGGTCGGCGGGACTCCAAGCTCGATATCACCAGAAGGGATGGATCCTGTAACCTTCGGCGAAGCTGGACTGGGCGAACCATCCAAAGCATCTTCGTCAAGAACGTCCAACTCGGCGAGAACAGCCTGAGTAATGCAAGCAGAATTCTTTGCTGCTGCTCGAGAAGGGCGACGTCGAGGAGAAGAGGCACCGTGGGGCTAGTCGAAGCCGGAACGGAGACTACGGAACTCAGCGAAGGAGTCGCCACGGAAGTAGACGAACTCGATGAGATCACTGCTGGAGCCGACTCTATCGACGAGTCAGTGGAGGCCACAGATCCAGATGCTGGACTCGGCGAAGAACTTATACGACCGAGTGAAGAGCTCGTGGCCAGAGATAAACTCACCAAAACGGCTGACGAACTCGCCAAGTCCGGATCAACGGAGCTCGACGAGTCTGCCCCGAGATCGGGTGACTCGTCGACGTGAACATCAGTCTCATTAACTTCGACCGGAACCTCGTCGTGAGGAGGACTCAGCGAGTGTCGCTGGGATAATAACCGCTCGAATTGGCGCGGCTAAGACCAGCCGCCGGAGAGCTGAGGCGACGCCGCCCTGGAATAGGCAGCGAAGGCGCATGCTCGGCGACCACTTCCGCCCGGAGCAAAGTCGTTGATGCGTCGAAAGCTCCTCGCCAGGTACGGGACGCTCAAACTCGCCGCGAGAAACACTTTAGACGGCTCCGCCGGGTTAGAATACTAGTGGAGGCGTTCGGCCGGAGTCAATGTCTTCAGTGGCGCGCTCTTAGCTGAGAGACCGAACGGCGTCTCCGGTGGCGCGACTCCGACTTAGACCGCTTGTGGCGTGAAGAACTCGGCGAAGACAGGTGAGACCGCGGAGAAAGACGGAGAAACCACCAACGCTGCACTCGCCGGGGTAACATTAGCCGAGCTCGCCGAAGCTGGAATCGCTGAGCCCGAAGATACTCCGCTCGACGAGCTCGCTGGCGGAGAGAGAGAGTAACGTCGCAGGGCCGACGCGAAGAACGAAGCTCCAACGATTCGGGAAGCGCTCGGCGAGTAGCCGACAGAGGCGAGCGTTATTTGGAGGTCCCTAGGATCCAATCCCGGGACATCAACGCCACCCAGAGCAGCGACAGCCAAGTGCGGGTCGTAGACGGGGTAGCGACCGCGGAGAGCGATAACACGCTTCTGCCGTAGGATGGTGCTCCGCAGCGACTCGATCGTTCGACGAGCTTCGGAGGGCGTGATCACCACCGGAGCAAAGCAAGACTGTGGCCTCCTGGAGCTGGCGATAATAAGTGGAAGCCAATCCGTGAAGAGTGGTGAACTCCGCCTTGATCTCAATAATCTTCTGACCCAGGCTTGCACAAGTCCGATCGCGATTCTCGAGCTCAACCTGAAGCTTCCGAATGGTCGCTTCGGCAGCACGAGTACGGTCGCATTGCTGAGCAATAATGGTCCGGGATTCGCCGTGAGCTGGGCGATCGTCTTGTTGAACGACTCTGTCATCTCAGTCGAACGTAAAGAACTCGAGCGATAAATTTCCAGCTCTTTTGTGACGGTACCCAGCTGGTGGCGCAAGGAGGCTGACTCAGCGATCGCCGACTCCATTCTCTTGTACCGAGCAGAAGCCACTCGCTCAGACTTGGCGAGCTTGGTCCGAAGCTCGGCGATTTCGGCGGACACATCCGGGAGAGGCACAACATCACGTTGCAACGCAGCCAAGATAGAAGCTGGCGATTTTGCCCCAAGAATGGCCTGGCGAGTTGAAGCGTCGGCGGGTGGAGGAGAACTGGTCAGCAGAAACGAGACCAGCTGAGCGAGAGAAGCATCACGCTGTCTCTGTTCTTCCTTGCTGAGCGAGAGCTCGACGAATCCCAGCGAGGCCAGCGGAATCGCCTGCCGCGAGATTCGCCGAGTCACCCTCTGACTCAGCTAGAGTAGCTGAGCTACCAGCGATTTCCACTGATGAACCCGGCGATCCCGGCCGAGCCGAAGTATCGTCCTGCTGAAGACCATGCGCGCACTGGACCCAGCGACGGAAGATTCCGGCGAGCCCAGCGAGTTCGTCAAGTCGACCAGATCCTGAGACTCCATCGATGAGTCGACCAGCGGGTCCGAGCGAAGAAACTTGGCGTGGAGGTCCAACGACGTGAGAACAGCGCTTCTGCAACAGCGCTCGAGGAGGTCGACGACACTTGAGGAGCAAATAAGCTCGCAGTGAAGAACCAACTCGACGAGACGGCGGTAGCTGTAGCGGCGCAACGGGAAGCTGTAAGCGAACACACACGGCGGGTTAGATGACCATCGGCGAGGACAAGGGGCATGCCAAGCGCGGGAGGCGTACCTGGTCAGCGAGAGAAGCAGTGGCGTCCTCGACGGGCTTCCTGAAGATGACAGCACTTGACTCGACGAGATTTCCAACCGAAGGAAAGTTGGAGAGCGGAGTGATGGTCGAGACACTCACCAGCCTGGCTCGTATCACGCCGGGGCAGTTGTGGTGTAGGGAAATCCAGATTTTGGGTAACCCTACACTAGGGATGCCTAAGCTAGACCAGTGGATACATCGCACTCAAGAGGATCGGATACTAATCAGGAACCGTAAATTTAGCCGGACTTGGGGGCGAAGGACGGACTCAGCGATGGACGGACTCAGCGATAATCGACTCGGCGAAAGTTGGACTCGGCGAAAGTTGGACTCGGCGAAAGTCGACTTGGCGAAAGTTGATCAGGGAGAATATGCCCTGAAGGGATAAATCAGGATCTGGGCGAAGAGTCGCCGAGAGGTAAAACAGCTCGACACCAAGGGACGGAGCTGAGCGAAGAGTCGCAGGGAGATCTGTAACGACTCCATTTCATTAGATATTTGTATAGGACCGATAGAAGACATAGGGAAGAGCCCGAAGGGGCTCTCCGAAGACATAGAGATAACAATAATCTTCTAAGTCCAAGAACAGCGTACACTTTTCCGGTAAGTCCCTGCGTGGGCTGGATTATGTCTGCCGTCGTTCCCCGAGAGGCATAGCTTGTAGGGTAGCGCCAAGAGATCAAGGTCGGCCCGGGTGGGCACTACCAAGCGAAGACAAGCCTCGTCGATTCGACGAGCCGGTGGGTCTGCACAACCCAGGACACCGTAACCTCCTAGCTGGGCGTAATCTGCGCCTGGTGACCTGTAAACGCGCTCGCGCTGCCGTCCATCCTTTGGTGGAGGGCACAGGGTTTTGCACGGAGACTGCCCCGCTCAGGCGAGTCTCTGGAGAGTTTGGAGCTTGGTACTTGTTGGGAACAACACTCAACTGAACCCCGGCTGGGGCGAACCGCAAAGGGAACCGACAGGAACCCTGCGCAAGCCCAACATCGCCGACCTGACTCGGCGAATTGTTGTGCTGTTGCGTGGAAGCCGAACTAACGACGTTTTCTGTGAATCACAACACCACAGTGCGGGGATTCACGGTAGTTTCGCGTTTAAGTTAACTCTCGGTAACAGAAGCTGAACGTGAAAACCGATAACGGAGAGATTTAGTTTCTGCGCCATTACATTACGCTTTGCATTATAAAATGCCCAAAAATAAGCTCTTCCCAAACCTAGACTGCCTTTGATGTGTAATGCGTAAGCCAAGAAATCCATCATAAGTAGCCCTTTATGATGTGGACGAATTCCATGCATTATAG
>JAAKBF010000291.1:0-11882 GCA_012656075.1 Phytophthora hibernalis | reverse complement strand
ATCTTGAAATTTGATGAATTTCGTGGACACGACGTGGAAACCCAGAATGAAGTATCAATAAAGAAAACATGTGGTGTAGGGAAATCCAGATTTTGGGTGACCCTACACTAGGAACGCCTAAACTAGACCAGTGGGTACATCGCAATCAAGAGGATCAAGGGTACACCGCTGAGTGGATACATCGCACTCAACAGGGAACGGATTTGATCGGGAACCGCACTTAGCTGGACTCAGCGGAGGACGGACTCAGCGATGAACGGGCTCAGCTATGAACGGACTCAGCGATGGACGGACTCAGCGATAATCTACTCGGCGATAACCGACTTCGGCGATAATCGACTCGGCGAAAGTCGATTTGGCGAGAATATGCCTCGAGGAGACATATCAACTGGGAGATAAATCAGGATCTAGGCGAAGAGTCGCCGAGAGGTAAAAACAGCTCGACACCAAGGGACGGAGCTGAGCGAAGAGTCGCAGGAGATCTGTAACGACTTCATTTCATTAGATATTTGTATAGGACCGATAGAAGAACATAGGGAAGAGCCCGGGGCTCTCCGAAGATATAGAGATAACAATCAGAGCAGAATCTTTTAAGTCCAAGAACAGCGTACACTTTTCCGGTAAGTCCTGCGTGGGCTGGATTATGTCTGCCGTCGTTCCCCGAGAGGCATAGCTTGTAGGGAGCCGTCTGGTAGCGCCAAGAGATCAAGGTCGACCCAGGGAAGCAAACTGACTTTTCGGTCATCGATACAACGGAAAGGGAAAGAAGCGAATGGCAGCAGCCGTCATTGGATCAGCAAGACTCGGCGATAACCTCTGTCCATAGCGAGGAGCATCAGAAACGATGCAATACCCAAATGGACAGGGGTGACCAGTGGGACCCTGGCGAACGTGACCCAGTTCGACACACTGCTAGACTAATGGAGACAGGACTCGTCGAATGTGACGAGTTGGAAGTGTCAGACTCTCCGTTAAACAAGGACCCAGCAAACGACCTTCGGTTGCGGTCCCTCGCAGCCGCTGAAGAACTCGAGATGCACCTCTCGAAGTCTGACGTCTCCTCGAAGACGGGTCAGAACACGCCGAGTTTGAACACCTGTCGAGCGATGAAAGTCTAACAGATTATGCTCATGAGATCGCCGTTTTGCCTGACACGACGGAATCGTTATCAACGAAGCTAGACTATGAAGGCGATAACGTAATATCTTCAGCGCACGATGTTCGGCAGCAAAGAAGCTCGTCAAAACCTTGAGACGGCATGAAAAATCATGATCTCGAGCGGAAATGCGCTTCCACCACCGGCATACGGTGTGGTCTGCGATATCGACGTCCAAGGGCACGAACCCATCAAGCAACAAGCTCGACGAGTGCCACTGAAGCACTTGAGCAAACGTTATGAGCTTTTGAAAGCATTGCTTCAGCAGGGCTCCTGTCATTTTCAAAGAGCCCTTGGGCCTCGCCAATCGTGATAGTCATGAAGAAGAATGGTGTCGACATTAGGCTTTGCATTGACTATAAGCTGGTGAACGCAATTACAGTCAGCATGGAATACGCAATGCCGCTAGTCGACGACGTGCTGACGGAACTCGAGAGCTACTAATGGTTCTGTTCCCTCGACGCTGCTAGTGGATTCTGGACCGTAATGATGACTCGACGAGCTCGCGAAATTTCGGCTTGTGCGTGTGCTCTCGGCCACTTCGAGTGGTTGCTCATGCCGTTTGGGCTTAAAAATGCGCCCATGATCTACCAGCGACTCATCGACAGTGCTATATGGGGTTATGTGCAACCGAGTGGTGGCTGGGCTACATTCACCGAGAAGATTCGGCTCGCTGAGCCTGCAGCAATTGCTCAGCGAAAGAAACGACCATTCCGGCTAACGCAAGGGGCAGATTCGATTAGTTTAAGCACCAAATTTGAAGCCGACTACCGATCTCTCGATGTGTCTGACCCACTGCAAGAGTTCATCAACAGCCCTGAGAACGACATGTTCAGTACGGGTGAACCGGACGAGTCACAATTGATTCCGGTCTTTGGTAGACGATCGTTTGTCGACGATATTTGCTTTGGCGGTGCAACATTCGACGAGTGCCTCAACACGCTCGACCGGTTGCTAAACCGATTCGCCGAGTGCATAACCAGCATGAGTTTCACCAAGAGTATTTTTGTCCAGCCGATGGTCGGCTTCTTGTCTCACAAAGTGACAGCGGACGGAATTACCGCGGATCCCAAGAAGCTGTCCGCGATCGCTGAGCTTCCATTCCCGTCGTCTAAAAGGGGATGCAGGCATTCCTTGGCGCACTCAATTACTACAGCCGGTTCATCCAAAACTTGGCGTTGTATGGAGCAGTGCTTTATCAGCTCAAAGGAGATGACTTCGGCAGTGGAAGCGACCTATCGACCGCTAGAGCTTCATTCGCTGAGCTAACGCGGAAGGTGACAGAAGCACCTATTCTAAGGCATTTCGACTCAGCGAAAGACGTCCATGTCATGGTCTTGCCAATGACTGGGCGTTGAGTAGCACCCTGATGCAAATGCATGATGGGAAACTGCACCCAGTCCGTTTCTGTGGCAGAGTGCTAAAAGAAAGCGAGGCCAACTACCACCCAGCCGTGCGTGAAGTGCTTGCGTTGGTTCAATTGCTGAAGATATGCTATACGTTGGTGGCGGGCAAGACAATCCATGTCTACACTCGGTTCTCCACGTTAGAGTGGGTGTTCTCGTCGAAGACATTGTACGGACGATCAGTGAGCTTCGCCGTCCTGCTCTCACCGTACCACTTGAAAATTAAACGGGTGCGAGAGCGGGATATCGAATTCACTCAGCTGCTGCAAGCCTCTATCACTCCACACATTGGACTCGACGAGTCGTTAGCACACATTGCACCACCATCTAAGAACTCGGCGAGTGTCCGCCTGGACCCAGAATTGCTATATGCGCACGTACCGCACGACTTTGAGGGTTACGCTCCTGTCATTCGACGGGTCGGCGAAGACGGAGAAGTATGGCGGCTATGGTAGTTGCTCGAAGATCTTGTGGCGGCTGCCGATGTGGGACATTGTGATCGCTGCGAGTGCTCATCTCTTGGAAACCACGGTCAATATCGCCGAGTACTCCGGAATGAATACCGGCGTCATCGCGGCCCTTGACCGGGGCATCACCGACATTATAATAGTCGGCGATTCCAGGCTCACAATTCAGCAATCCATGAAGGTGTTCGCATGCAGGAAGGAGACGTTGCAAATTCAGTTGGCGCGCCACAAGGAACTCATCGATCGCCTGAACTCCGTACGCTACCTCCATGTAGTCCGGTGCTACAACTCTGCGGAGGATATGTTAACCACGGAAGCTCTAGAAGCGAAAGCTGGGCGTGTCGTTCTTAGCGGTGACCGCAAAGCTGAGTTAAAGACGTTGAACCGGATACAAGAAAAGCTGTACGTCGAGGAAAGCCCGACGAAGGAAGCAGAAGAAGTCCCTCCTAAAGTCTCAGCGATTACTCGAAGTCAAACTCAACCAGTTCGCCGAGTCCGATTCGCCGAAGACGAAGAACTAGACCCAGCGAGAACCGGCACCCGACGTGCCAGTAGAGTCCGATTCACCGAGTCTACCCGACAATGATAGTCCAGTCGACGAGTTCGAAATGGAGTATCAACCTCCAGAAGCTCAGCAGGTAGTAGAGCAGGGCAGAGCTTGCTCAGAACGTCAGGAACCTCCAAGTGCTGAAGACGTCAACCCTCTAGTGGTCCAAGCTGAGCGACGAGGCCGGATATCAACGGCGCAAGACGACGAATGTCGATGGTCTGACCTGAAGAAATATTTGCGAGGTGAATTCGATGAGATCACTCGGCGAAGAGCCGGTGACGGCGGCAAAGTAGCCGATAATTTGTACTCAGCGAGGACGGCCTACTATATTACATGAGCCGTCGCAGAGAGCGAGGTAGACCCGACGAGGACGGCCTACTATATTACATGAGCCGTCGCAGAGAGCGAGGTAGACCCGACGAGCAGGACACGAAGCTAAGAATGGTAGTACCAACTACACTCATCGACGAAATCTTGGCGAATTGCCATAACTCCATCGAAGGAGGACATCAAGGCATCGTCAGGACTTATCACCGAGTGAAGGCCGATTACTATTGGATCGGTCTGTATGCCGACGTGGTCAAGCATGTGCAAGCCTGTGAAGATTGCAACACCAGTAAGAGCAAGCCTCAACTTCGCATATTCGCCAGGTAACGTCGTCTCCGATCGACCTTTCCAGATTGTGTCGATGGACTTCGTTATACCCTTGCCAAAGACTCAGCGAGGAAACACGGCTCTCCTGCTATTCCAAGATCACTTCACCGGGTTTGTCATCGCTAAGGCGATGGGCGATACTCGGGCGCTCGAAGTGGCTAAAGCAATCGAAGAGTGCATATTCCGTCGATTTGGCGCACCATCGCTCATCTGACACGACCGAGACCCACGATTTATGAGCGAAGTCTTTCAGACTTTCTCGGAGATGATGCAGTCTAGGTCTCGAGCTACACTGAGTTACCGACCACAAGCGAAAGGGCAGCGAGAACGCAGTGTGAAGATCATGATCCAAACCGTGCGTGTCTACGTGGAAGACCCGCTTCAAGCTAACTGGGACGACACCGCTGAGAAACTAGTCTATGCCATCAACAATTCGAGGGATTCGACTCGGCGAGAAACGCCATTCTACTTAGTGCACGGTTGGGACGCCCAGTCAACACTCAAATCGATGACATCCTCCATTCGCCGAGTCTCGAAAGACCCAGCGAAACAAACCACCTCAGCGAAAGCCACGAAATGGCGTCGAGAAGCTAACCGACACCGGGAAATTGCGCTCAAACTAGCCTATGAGTACCAGCTAAAGGAAAAAGCTAGGCGAGCAAAGGAACACAACGACTCGCTGAGTCGGAGCGAGCAGAAAGCTATACCGAATGACTCGATGAGCGAAGAGACAGCTGAAGCGAACAATAGCGACGGACTCGCCGAGATAAAACAGTCTCTGTTCAAGATCGGAGACCAAGTTTGGCTGTTCTGGACCGTGTCAAACCAGGCCTGAAGAAGAAGCTAGCCCATCGATGGCACGGCCTGTTCCGGATCAAGCCGAAGATCGAGGAGTTCGCCTACGAGCTGGAGCTGTCAGACAAGAGCGGCTACCGGTTCTATCCAGTAGTCCACGTGTCCAGACTAAAGAAAGTGCCCGAGATCGGCGAAAGACCTACGACTTCGCTAGTCAAAGGCCTCAGCGAAACCGATCGATTGAATTTCGACGAGGAACTGCTGCCAGAAGACAGTTGGGAACCTGACGAACGGACTGGTCGATATGAAGTCGAAGCCATCCTTAGGGACGAAATGCCACTCGCGACGAGTACGGATCGAGCCCAGCGTCGGTTTCTGGTAAAATGGGTAGGCTATGACGAACCCAGCTGGGAACCACTGTCGAATTTATCGTGTGGAGGTCTTCTCTTCGACTATCTTCGACAAAAGAAACGTGAAAACCGTCTGCAAATGGTGCAAGTTGCAGACGAGTGTTAAAAGCTATTGCATATGACAAATACCACCGACCTGTGAAGACAAGCAGGCAGGTCGAGTGAGCGAAAGCTACTGCGTCAACTTATATTTTTGATATTACGAGATGGATGAGTACGGACTACATGAAGAAAAGAAACAACTACCAAGACTCATCGAAAACTGCAACTGGGCGAACTGGGAGTCTCAGCGAAACGACTGCTTAGGCCTCGTCGAAAATTTGCTCGAAAATGTGGAGACCAACACGATTAGCCGGAGGCTGAGCACTCTCGTCACAAGCAGGAGGCTCTGGCTCGTTGGGATCAGTGTCCTCCTGCAAGTCCTCTCGACGTCGCCGACGAAAAATCTCCTGGGGCAAATACCGGGAACTCGGGATTGCGCGGACGGAAACACGTGTTGTATGGGTGCAACTCTGGACGAGTCACCCACCACACTCGCCAGGGCTCTTGAACGTCCAAGTCCTTGAGCTCAGCGAACCAATCCGAACGAGACGGGAACATGGGCTGGTTAATCAACGAATACGTGGGGACCGTAGGCTCAAAATAGAGTTCGGAGTCGAGACTCGGCGAAGGACCTCGAGCTGAGCGAGAACTGGCCGCAACCCGGAGTGCCTCCTCGTAAGACTTCATGACGATCCGCAACAGGTCGCCTCGGCGCTTACGCTCAAGAGTATACACCGCCCACAACTCGTGGATGGCGGCGAACTCCGACACTGGCGAGCTTGGGTTCAGGTCTGGATGTAAACCCAACAAGACACTTGAATCCACGATCCAGTGGTTCCTCTCCCAGAGAGCCACGAAAATCTTGGTACGAGAATCGTGAGGTTGCGACTCGTCGAATTCCCGACTATCGCCCAGGAAACGAGCCCAAGCGTCGCAAACGATCATCAACGGGGTCGTCGATTTCGCCGACTTCTTCTTGGAATGCAGACGTTGGCGGGCGGCGTCAATCTCGCTCGCCGAGACGAAAATCGGAGTCTCCGGGAACTTGGCGAGGACTTGTTGGCATGGATGAGACGGATTAAACACATCCATCCACTTCCGAAGCCCATCGAGAGTAGTTGGCGTCGGAGCCACACTAGACTTGCCTCCGATATCCAGCATCTTGACCGGGGAACGACATGCCAACATTTTCGCCCAGCAACGAGCGGACCCATAATGGAAGAACTCCACGCTGCGAGTCTGACGCATCGAAGGAGTCTCCCGGGCCTCGCGCGCAACAGCCTGTGCCGCACGAGCACGCAGTTTTGCGATTGGAAGCTTCAACGGTGCAGGCAATTCCACCATACCAGAGGTCGTAGGAGGTTGACTTGGCGAAGAAACGCTTGGAGTCTTCTTGGACGATTTCGATGAGTTCGAACCTGTCGAACGCTTGAAACAACCGGTGCTTTGCCCTTCGCAGGCGACTTGGCGACAGGAACCGTTGCCCGTGCCGTCTTGGTGCCTGAAGCCTTAGGTTTGGCTGCCTGAGAAACCGGAATAACCTTGCTCGACGACTTGGGACCAGAATCAGTGACGATCGACGAGCTCTTGGCTTTCTTGGCAGTCTGGCGAGAAGACTTGGGAGCTGCTCGCTTCTTCGACGAACCCTTCGATCGAGGAGCCGGTGCACTTCCTCGCTTGACAGAATGTGGAGCTTTTCGACGAGCATCGGCATAGCTCTGTAGCTTGCCGCGTGGAGGCGCCCGGTCCGTGAGGACCACGGTGCTAGCTGACGATGAACAGCTATCCTCAGCTTCGACGTCCATAAGAAAATCTCGATGAGACATTCCGTTCGATGAGCTCACAGGAGAACCAACCGGTGACGGCTGAGAAGTAGACAGCGAATCGCTGGTCTGACTCGGCGGGACTCCAAGCTCGATATCACCAGAAGGGATGGATCCCGTAACCTTCGGCGAAGCTGGACTGGGCGAACCATCCAAAGCATCTTCGTCAAGAACGTCCAACTCGGCGAGAACAGCCTGAGTAATGCAAGCAGAATTCTTTGCTGCTGCTCGAGAAGGGCGACGTCGAGGAGAAGAGGCACCGTGGGGCTAGTCGAAGCCGGAACGGAGACTACGGAACTCAGCGAAGGAGTCGCCACGGAAGTAGACGAACTCGATGAGATCACGGCTGGAGCCGACTCTATCGACGAGTCAGTGGAGGCCACAGATCCAGATGCTGGACTCGGCGAAGAACTTATACGGCCGAGTGAAGAGCTCGTGGCCAGCGATAAACTCACCAAAACGGCTGACGAACTCGCCAAGTCCGGATCAGCGGAGCTCGACGAGTCAGCCCCGAGATCGGTGACTCGTCGATGTGAACATCAGTCTCATTAACTTCGACCGGAACCTCGTCGTGAGGAGGACTCAGCGAGTGTCGCTGGGATAATAACCGCTCGAATTGGCGCGGCTAAGACCAGCCGCCGGAGAGCTGAGGCGACGCCGCCCTGGAATAGGCAGCGAAGGCGCATGCTCGGCGACCACTTCCGCCCGGAGCAAAGTCGTTGATGCGTCGAAGCCCTCCTCGCCAGGTACGGGACGCTCAAACTCGCCGCGAGAAACACTCTTAGACCGGCTCCGCCGGGTTAGAATACTAGTGGAGGCGTTCGGCCGGAGTCAAGGTCTTCAGTGGCGCGCTCTTTAGCTGAGAGACCGAACGGCGTCTCCGGTGGCGCGACTCCGACTTAGACCGCTTGTGGCGTGAAGAACTCGGTGAAGACACAGGTGAGACCGCGGAGAAAGACGGAGAAACCACCAACGCTGCACTCGCCGGGGTAACATTAGCCGAGCTGACCGAAGTTGGAATCGCTGAGCCCGAAGATACTCCGCTCGACGAGCTCGCTGGGCGGAGAGAGAGTAACGTCGCAGGGCCGACGCGAAGAACGAAGCTCCAACGATTCGGGAAGCGCTCGGCGAGTAGCCGACAGAGGCGAGCGTTAATTTGGAGGTCCCTAGGATCCAATCCCGGGACATCAACGCCACCCAGAGCAGCGACAGCCAAGGCGGGTCGTAGACGGGGTAGCGACCGCGGAGAGCGATGACACGCTTCTGCCGTAGGATGGTGCTCCGCAGCGACTCGATCGTTCGACGAGCTTCTCGGAGGCGTGATCACCACCGGAGCAAAGCAAGACTGTGGCCTCCTGGAGCTGGCGATAATATGTGAAGCCAATCCGTGAAGAGTGGTGAACTCCGCCTTGATCTCAATACTCTTCTGACCCAGGCTTGCACAAGTCCGATCGCGATTCTCGAGCTCAACCTGAAGCTTCCGAATGGTCGCTTCGGCAGCACGAGTACGTCGCATTGCTGAGCAATAATGGTCGGGACTCCGCCGTGAGCTGGGCGATCGTCTTGTTGAACGACTCTGTCATCTCAGTCGAACGTAAAGAACTCGAGCGATAAATTTCCAGCTCTTTGTGACGGTACCCAGCTGGTGGCGCAGGGAGGCTGACTCAGCGATCGCCGACTCCATTCTCTTGTACCGAGCAGAAGCCACTCGCTCAGACTTGGCGAGTTTGGTCCGAAGCTCGGCGATTTCGGCGGACGCATCCGGGAGAGGCACAACATCACGTTGCAACGCAGCCAAGATAGAAGCTGGCGATTTTGCCCCAAGAATGGCCTGGCGAGTTGAAGCGTCGGCGGGTGGAGGAGAACTGGTCAGTAGAAACGAGACCAGCTGAGCGAGAGAAGCATCACGCTGTCTCTGCTCTTCTCCTTGCTGAGGAGAGCTCGACGAATCCCAGCGAGGCCAGCGGAATCGCCTGCCGCGAGATTCGCCGAGTCACCCTCTGACTCAGCCAGAGTAGCTGAGCTATCAGCGCGTTCCACTGATGAACCCGGCGATCCTGACGAGGCGAAGTATCGTCCTGCTGAAGACCATGCGCGCACTGGACCGAGAGCGACGGAAGATTCCGGCGAGCCCAGCGAGTTCGTCAAGTCGACCAGATCCTGAGACTCCATCGATGAGTCGACCAGCGGGTCCGAGCGAAGAAACTTGGGCGTGAAAGTCCAACGACGTGAACAGCGCTTCTGCAACAGCGCTCGAGGAAGTCGACGACACTTGAGGAGCGAACAAGCTCGCAGTGAAGTCCAACTCGACGAGACGGCGGTAGCTGTAGCGGCGCAACGGGAAGCTGTCAAGCGCACACACGCGGCGGGTTAGATGACCATCGGCGAGGACAAGGGCATGCCAAGCGCGGGAAGCTTACCTGGTCAGCGAGGAAGCAGTGGTATCCTCGACGGGCTTCCTGACGATGACAGCACTTGACTCGACGAGATTTCCAACCGAAGGAAAGTTGGAGAGCGGAGTGATGGTAGAGACACTCACCAGCCTGGCTCGTATCACGCCCGGGGCAGTTGTGGTGTAGGAAATCCATATTTTGGGTAACCCTACACTAGGGATGCCTAAGCTAGACCAGTGGATACATCGCACTCAACAGGATCGGACTTAATCAGGAACCGCACTTAGCCGGACTCAGCGAAGGACGGACTCATCGATGGACGGGCTCAGCGATAATCGACTCGGCGAAAGTTGGACTCGGCGAAAGTTGGACTCGGCGAAAGTCGACTTGGCGAAAGTTGACTTGGCGAGAATATGCCTGAAGGGATAAATCAGGATCTGGACGAAGAGTCGCCGTGAGGTAAAAACAGCTCGACACCAAGGGACGGAGCTGAGCGAAGAGTCGCAGGAGATCTGTAACGACTCCATTTCATTAGATATTTGTATAGGACCGATAGAAGACCATAGGGAAGAGCCCGAAGGGGCTCTCCGAAGACATAGAGATAACAATTTTTCTAAGTCCAAGAACAGCGTACACTTTTCCGGTAAGTCCCTGCGTGGGCTGGATTATGTCTGCCGTCGTTCCCCGAGAGGCATAACTTGTAGGGTAGCGCCAAGAGATCAAGGTCGGCCCGGTGGGCACTTCTCGCTACCAAGCGAAGACAAGCCTCGTCGATTCGACGAGCCGGTGGATCTGCACAACCCAGGACACCGTAACCTCGTAGCTGGCCGTAATCTGCGCCTGGTGAACTGTAAACGCGCTCGCGCGCTGTCGTCCATCGTTTGGTGGACGGCACAGGGTTTTGAACGGAGACTGCCCCGCTCAGGCGAGTCTCTGGAGAGTTTGGAGTTTGGTACCCGTTGGGAACAACACTCAACTGAACCCCGCTGGGGCGAACCGCAAAGGGAACCGACAGGAACCCTGCGCAAGCCCAACATCGCCGACCTGACTCGGCGAATTGTTGTGCTGTTGCGGGAGCCGAACTAACGACGTTTTCTGTGAATCACAACACCACAGTGGGGATTCACGGTAGTTTCGCGTTTTCTAACTCGGTAACAGGCCAAGCTGAACGTGAAACCGATAACGGAGAGATTTAGCCTTCTTACATTACATTACGTTTTGCATTATAAAATGCCCAAAATAAGCTCTTCCCAAACCTAGACTGCCTTGATGTAATGCAAGCCAAGAAATCCCCATGCATAAGTAGCCCTTATGATGTGACGAATTCCATGCATTATAGACCTAGGAACGTATATCCTCTTTATAGAGATCGCCTAAAATATATCGGATTCAAAGGGGGTTGAAGTTGACCCAGCAGTGGGCGTTCCTCGATTTCAAAAAGAACTTGAAGATATATTTATCGCCAGTTGGAAAGCGGCGGTAACAAGAGAGGAGGGGAGAAGAAGCGTGCCATCGGCAAGAAGTGCCCACGGGTGACGGGGTTGACTGAGCAGAGATATTCGTGAAGTGGTGGGATCGAAGTTCCAAACGTCTTGCTTTGCAAGATTGCTACCGTGAGCGCATGAGCGACAGTTGGTCAGGAATGCAGCGAGAACGTAGACCGCCACCTTTTCGTCCTTCGTGCTATGGCCCATAACTGTTTCCCGTCTGGTTTCTTTTCGGACGTAGCAGCCCCATCCTCGTCGATTTCACTAGAGCTGTTTCCGGCAGCATCATCGCCGCCTCCAGAAGAGTCATCACCCGAAACACTGATAGCATCTTCTGATAGAAGGTTCACCGTTGTACAGGTCGTTGAGATCCTCAGTGTCATGGCCCTTGGAGGTGTGTATTGTTTACTTTGCGCGGGAATGCGGAATGGCAACTCCACACAGAAACGATGAGACCATTGGCCATCACGACACTTTGGCATTTAAGCGCATGCTTCCTCTTGTGGCCATTGTAGGCTTGGCACAGATGGTAAGTAGGACGACAAATGGCTCTGACGGTGCCGTCGATAAACCCAATGCAACTGTCGAGGGTACCTGATCTCTCGTGAACGCGGAGGGTGCATTCAACCTTATACTGATAGATCATATCCGTGTCAAACGCCATAGTCGGAATGAGCGCAAGAAGTCTCAGAAAGCCGT